>CM042441.1:5732231-5832231 GCA_023631565.1 Gymnocephalus cernua
TTTAATTACACTGGAAAAGGAGTTGATTTTAATCTCATTGTACATGTGTATAGTATGAAAGGCAATCTATTCTATTCTAGATTTGCAAAAGATTGTACAGTAAATAGGCTGTTTACACTCATTTGTGTCTCTTTTAGAGAGGTGTTAGCTTGTAACTTTGTTTGTAATTGGTCTTGTATAGTTCTTTTTTAGTTACTTTTTTTAGTTACTTTTATAGTTCTCTTATACTAATTGTATATACCTCATATTATATTATTTTCTTTTCATTTCTCTATTTAGCTGTACTCATTTCTGTCTTTGTGTAGCTGCAACACCTGAGTTCCCCCTCTGGGGATCAATATAGGCTTATCTTATTTTAATACAAGATATAAGATTGTACTGAGAGGTGTTTATTTGTCCGCCCTTTTAATTTAAATGAGGGTAGACTCAATATTAGCTTCTCCTCAATGCCAATCTTTAAGTGTGCTATGACAACAATCTAATACAAGTATCTACTCTTAGTGAGAGTAAAACTGATCTAATCCAGGCAGTCCTTCTGCTACAGTTAAATATTTAACCTCTGGTTGAAAGTAAACGTAGTAATCGCACACTGTGGATGTGCTCCATTATAAGTCCTGCATTTCCCTTTCAAATGTGGTAAATAAACAGAAAAATAAAGAAGCATGAATTGGAAGTACACAACTCAAAGCAGTACTAAAATACAATACCTGTAAATGTACTCAGTTACTTTCCACTACTGTTTGCAAGTATCTCAAACACATATTGTTGTTCTCAGCTACCAGGATGTCAAGCTAATTTAGATATTTAATGAGAATCTTTTTCTGTGTCCAGGGGGGAAAACAGTCTCTGAGAGAATCATTGAAATTGAACATTTTTAGAGAGGCGCATCAATGCGGTGTGATGATGTCCCAAACAGCAGCCAGACATGCAGCAGAAACATCCGAACAAAGGACACCCTTGTTCCCAGCTGAATTCTTGAACATCATTTTCTGCATTTTCCTGCAAATGACTCAATCTCCACATCCCTCGCCTCTCATTCCGCCCAATTATCATTTTTCAAGCATGTCCCCTGGTCCTACAGAGATGGGCTGTTTGGGAGTTTCCAAATCTTGCCATGAAATCTGCTTATATGTGTAGGGTTGTGTGAGGGTATTTACAGCCGAAACAACACACACGTACTATACACACATTCAAACTACTCGACGTAAAATAATAATGTGATTTTTCTCCGAGAGGGAGACAGGAGGAAGTTGTGAGAGATACAAGGAAGCATTGAGGATTCTTTTTCTCTTATTCTTCCTGAATCCTCCCCTTTTTTCCCCCCTTTAGCCTTTTGTTGCCGTCACAGCTGCAGCTGGGCTCAGCAACCCCACAGCTTTAAGGGCCAGTCTTGGTTGATGCAAAATGGTGTGATGTTTGTCAGTGCATCTGTGATTACGTGTATTTATATGTGTGCATAAGGAAGGTAATCAATGTACACCTAAACTGATGGCTCCAAAGGTCATGTGTCATTGCATGACAGATGATAGAACACTTTTCATAAACATATTAATTATTTAGCAAACAGGAATCCTGTATATCAGTTCTAATTGTTTAAGCTAACCCCATCTACATAAGCAAGATTTATATTCTATAATGTTAATCCACAAATCTTAACAGTGCTCTGTTCTATCATGGTGATTGTGTTTTTTAAACTTTAACTTAATGCAACTGAGATGCATGCAGCCTTTTACTAATCGTGAAGGGTGACACACTGTGCAATCTTATGAAAGTCACTTACATATAACCAGTAGGTGATTTGCTATATAGTTTAGAGAATATTATTGATCCAAGACGAAACCGACAAGAGGGCAGGACTCAGAGAAAAAGTCGCAATTACAAATCCGTCTTCTACTTCAGCACCACGGACAGCGCCATGGATTTATCATTACACTGTTAAGGGCCTTTCTAGTCTACGTCGACGACGTTTCATTTCCTGGGATTGTTCCGGTACTGCCGGAGGTCATTTTCGGCCGGATGTCCCTCACCTTCTGCTTTCTTTGTGTTGGCATTCTAAACTCCAGTCAATTCGGGAAACATCCTCCGAGATAGAACCGACAATCAAATTATATTTATCTGTTTTTGAGTAAAATTCTCATCACACACTCAACAGCCATTTTAATTCCAGAGCTCGGCTCCCTACGTGCACGTTCCACCAAAACAAGTTCCTTCCCGGGGCTATCTTGCAGAGTCACCGTACCTGCGCCCAGCGCTTAGCGCCGCCCAAGGAGATTATGATTGGTTTAAAGAAATGCCAATGAACCAGAGCACGTTTTCTACAATCCAGGAATGTTGTGTGGACTAGCCAGACCTTCCTTTGCAGCGCTGTGGAGGAAGGTCTGGCAATGGAAGACTATGACTTTTCATACAAATAGCGATAACAGCACCGCTGCGCTCTTAAAGCTATTATTTGTAATGGCTTGAGTATTTAGTCATAAACCAAAGTATTGGACAAATTGCAAATGTAACCTGATGATGGTGATGGATGAAAGGTCAGGGCATCACCAAAATGATAACAATTCCTCCTTAGCAGGAAGAGTAGGAGGGTCATTAGGATTCATCCTCTGAGCATCACTGATAGCTGTACCAAACTGCATGGCAATACATCCTAATTGTTGAGATATTTTACTTAAAGCCAAAAAGTGTCAACCTGCTGGTGGCGCTAAAGGAAATGTCTGAGGATCACCAAAGTTGGTAGGATTAATCCTCTCTGGGGAGCATGAATGTCTATAAAAAATTATGGCAATCATTTTGATAGTAAGTTAGTCTCGACCGAAGTGATGGAATGACGAGAGACAGACTGACCCTGCCAGTATAGCTAAAAACTGCTAGGTGATAGATTAGCAGGTCATCATTCCTCCCCAAAAAACAATACAAGACTAGATCTTATTCATTTAACACGTACTTTTCCAAAACACTGTAACTCTAATCGTAAACCTAAAAGTTCGATGTACAATAACTGAGCACACGTTATTAATGCCAACTGCCTCCTGAGAGGGAAAACAGGAAAGTTCCCAAAAACAAGTAGAAGGATTACTACAGAATACCAGCAGAGATCAGCCGCAGGTAACTAAACTCTCCCTCTCTGTCTCACCTGGGACCCTAACCCCAATACCCCCAGCCCCTCCAACCACCACCACGCTTCCCCACACACACACCACCTCAACCCCCATATATCAATTTCCTTTAGATGTTCCCCCTCACACAAGTGAAGTAACTAGATTCTTTCCTTTGGCTGGCCAGTGGAGATATGGAGCAGAACACACAATGGACTATTCATTAAGGTAGCAACACACACACACACACACACACACACACACACACACACACACACACACACACACACACACACACACACGTCTCACCCCCATTCATCCCCATCAGACCAGCACCATCCATCATATGCATATTTACCAACCATGTCCTTCTGTAACACACACACACACACACACACACACACACACACACACACACACACACACACACACACACACACACTTACTATCTCACAAAATCATTCAAAAGCCCATGCAAATACATTCTCTCTCTCTCACACACACTCTCACACACACACACACACACACACACACACACACACACACACACACACACACACACACACACACCTCACTCCCCAGCTGCAGTGAAAGCCCTTCCAAGTTCGTGCCAACCAACCACACACACACACACCAGTAACTCAGAAAAAGACAAGGCGAACACAAGAGAATAGGAACTTTGGTGGTATGAGCACAAAGGCAGGATTCACAGACATTCAAGAGGGGGACCTATTTAAATGTAACACAGCTGCATGAATTTATTAAGACAGATGGAGGCACAAGATCAGAAAGGCCTTGTGGAAGGCTGGATTGTTTTATCACCCATTTGAAGGTTCCTTGACATTTTAATTGGGGATGTAACTAATATTTATCACTATTAGAGAATAACCTATAAATTCTATTCTAATTTTATGGCTAACCTCTGACCTCCCTGTAGGGCAGGAAAATAAATGGAAATCCATCAGTATCTCATTACTACTGCCATTATCCCAGAGGAACTCAAGCTTGAATGCTCCTTTTATTTCAACCTTTAAGACAGAGTTGATAATAACTTAATAACTGTAGCCCACCGGACCTTTCTGCAAGGTTGACTGATCCACTTCAACGAGCAACTACTGACACACCTGCTCCGTCCTGCACAGGTGCATGCAGGGAGAGAGGGAGGGAGAATGAGAGAAGACTAGAGTGTCACAGAGGGGTAGAGCTAGAGTTTGTTTGTGTGTAATAGAGAGAGATATATAACAGCTTTCAAATGATACAGACTTTTGACAACACCACAGTAACGTTATTCCCAAGTCAGTTGAATAGATTTGTGCCTCTTGTGAGTCAGCAGCAGGAATGTATTTGTCTGAAAAATATTGGCGTCTATGCTGAAGAAATGCTCTCACACACAATATAACAGATTTAAATTTAGGTTCCAGATTCCATAAAGTGGAAACACTGTTATTTTCTTTTTCCTCTTAAACTTAAAACATCATACCAGCCACATAACTAGATACAATATACAGAACTTTATATATAGTAGCTTAAAGGAAACATGCAACAAGTAACAGGAATACGAGACAATAAGGACTAATAAAAACATGTAAGATTGCATATTTTTGATTTGGTTGTGAAATAAGTTGTGATTCCATTTTAATGTTAATAAATCACAACAAATAAATAAAACAATTTATCTGGCAGAAACTTAGGCATTATTTTCTTTAATTCCAGAGTGCCTGTTTTTTTGTTTTGGTAAAATTATTACAAATTTGTACATTGATTGTGTATGTGTGTAGAGTGTGACATCACCTGGCACCAAAGATCAGCCAACAGTTGGCATAGAGATCAAATTTGGGTCTTGATCAAGAAACATAAACTGGGAATACATCATATTCACCGAGACTGTATAATGTCAGGTTGAGTAGTGGGGATGATGGTGTGTGTGTGTGTGTGTGTGTGTGTGTGTGTGTGTGTGTGTGTGTGTGTGTGTGTGTGTGTGTGTGTGTGTGTGTGTGTGTGTGTGTGTGTGTACTTCACAACAAACTACACCATCGGACAAGTGTGTATCATTTTGACTGCCTGTGTGTGTGTGTGTGTGTGTGTGTGTGTGTGTGTGTGTGTGTGTGTTTTCTTTGGGTTCATGTTGTTGTTTCTTAAATGTAGCAAAGTACTTTACAACGAAAACTCTTAATGTGCAGAGTGAGCCTCAGTAATTATATGTTTACAGTGAAAACAAATAACCAAGAATCAAATGAGATTTTTGAATGAGTTTTTTCCTTCTAATTTTTGATTCTTTTATTAGGCTACTTTTATAGTACATCTGCTGTGATCATAATTTCTCATAGACCTAATACGTTTCTTCCTGCCAATCTAAAACATGTAACTATTTTTCACTGGGAGCAGATTCAATCATTGACTGCATATTATTTCTTCAAAATACAAAAGGCTTGAAGTCTCGTTTCATTTTACTGAGGCCAATTTTATTTTAAGTTCTGTATATTTTTGTATTTTAAAAGTTATATTTTTCTTAGAAAAAATTACAATTACTTCAGGGAAAATGTTATTGTAATAACTGAAACACAATTGTACACACTGCATACATTGTTTCCCTGTAATACATAGGCCTAATAGAAATAATACCGATGTTAAATAACGCGTTGCTTTGGTCCGAGATTGTATAGGCTACATACACTAAATGAATGTTTTGTTTTCCTAAACGGTTCTTCCGTCTATCTTCGCTTAATTTAATTTCTCCATTTAAAGTCATCCATCATCCTGAAGGACAGAAGTTAGCCATTAGAAATTGGAATCAATTCTGTCTTCGTAATGTGTCTGCTTGGAATTTTCCTCACTGATAGTTACAAATAACTAAAAGTTTATTAGAAAATATATTTGTGAAGCATTTTGAAGTGTCTGCCTTATTTCATCAACCAACCAACACGTGTCTCTCAAACACCTTGTGGCTGTAGGAAACGTGTAACTTTAATAGACATATTTTGGTCTAAACGTCAGCAAATCAAGTAGCAAAGTAGGCCTACTGGTTGGGCCTTCATTTCTCACCACATTCATTATTTGCGCCCAAACACACGCCAAAACAAACACTCACGTCAAACCGAGGCCGGGCCGCAAATCCTCCGCTGCACATAGCGGGAGAGAAATCCCCGGAGTGGCTCTCTGAAGATCCCCTGTTTAAAGCTCCAGGAGCCGGGCAGTCCCATCACAGCTCCCCGGGGCTGAGTCGCCGCGCTCCTGGAGCCTTTTTCTCTATATGTCAGAGTTTGTTGAGACGCTGACAAAGAATGGCGGTAGAAGGGAAGACACAAGCCTATTCCTTCTTTTTTCATATGCACAAAACTGCTTTTTGTTCCCCACTTTTTTTTTCATTTGAGGGGGAAGGGGGTGCTCGTTTTGATCACATGATTACAATTCACCTGAGATAAAAAAAAAAAAACAAAGGACGCAAAGAAAGGAGGGGAGAGGAGAAATCAGACAGAGACGCACTCGTGGTGAGGATTCTCTTATCACAGTCGACATTAATGGACAATGAAGAAGAAAAAAAAAGTGGTGATTTTCGGATTGGGTGCCAGTGTGTCGCATGGCGGGCATACAAGGGGTCATTGTTGTGAAGAACAGCGCTTGTGTTTGTATCCGTGCGTCCAATAATGTCTCCTCTCCTTTCTGCAATATACAGTTTGGTTTTAAACACGCGCTCTGTGGCTTTCAGTAAGAGGCGCTGATGCAATTATAAAACTCACACACGGACATAAAGAGGCACACTGTCATGTCGGATGCCACAGTCTTTAAAGGGCCTTTGGATGTTGTATACACCTGTGTTGTGTTGGTGAATGTAAACGTGAAAAGGTGTTTGGCCTACATGAGTCATTGCTGCCCTGACCTTTACATCGGTCTATTTGATTGTGTTTGGGGGGGCATTAGGATGCACATAGGTTCGTACAATTTGACAAACATGTTCTCCATTGGCTGCATCTTATTTGAGACTTGAACAGCATGGGATATGTCTGGTGAACTGCAGCCTCTGTCTGTTTGTGAGACGCAGTTTGTTCCCATTTTCCCAAGAAAGGATCTAAAAAAAAAAAAGTTGTTTTTATCTGTGGAATAACAGTGCCTCCGAGCATGTTCTCAAATTAAACTGCGTCATTATCAAATGTTCTACACGTGAGGGTGAGGACATGTTTCTCAACTGATGAACTGTCCAAGGAACTACTGCAGCGGCACACTTGATTTCATTTTACAATCCAATCTATATTCTGTTTCACTTTTGATAAGCCTGTTTCTTATTTAGATGCTGAAGGAAGATGTATTTAAAGGACTTCATGTAGGATTTCTCAGGAGTGTAATTTACACAGTGCAATACAGAATATGTGTATGTGTACGCTGATTGATGAGCATCTTCCCACTTATAATCGTCAGTGTGTAGCCAAACTTCACTTTGCGTAAAATTGTTTATGCACAATTTATGCAATCTCATATCTGACTGTATTCGACCTTAACTCATAGAAAGAGAAACAAATTGTATTTACCGAAAAAGCTTTGGTGAGTGTGTGAGAGTGAGAGTGAGAGACAGAGAGAGAGAGAGAAAGAGAGGACTATTTCTTCAGCCAATCAGAGATCTTCTAGCCTGCATCCGTACTGCTCCTTTAAGACTTGTCCTCCCCAGTATCTTTTTATTTTTTTCTCTCAGCCTCATACAAGGAGCTCTTTAAGCCCCGGTACCGACACAGAGCAGGCATTCATACTCGGGCAGCGCGAGCGAGGGGGCTCGGGAGCGAGCGTCACTTTGGAAACTCGGGAGCTCACGGATTCTCGTGCTACACCGGCGACCTCCTTTTCTCATTACTGAAGTAAGGTGCTTAGCATTTCCAACTCTTTCCTCTCTGCTGCTGGTGGCTGCTCCGACTCTGGCAATTCATGATTTCTGCTCGTCGGGATCGTAGAGAAGATTACAGATGTAGTCTTATAATCGAATAATCGTTAAAACATGGTTTTAGATGACTGATAAAAACTGGTTGGTTCTTTAATAATGTAACATGTCTGCCATTCAGGTATCTCAGTAGAACAGTGCTGTTACAAAATGTGTTTTCAGCACCAAAAACAGTGTAGAAGGCTATAAGAATAATTTCGGACACTTTTTGACATGGATTATGATCATAAACACGTTATGGTGAATTTTGTAATGGCGTCAGTGCATCAAGTGCTCCTGTTTTGAATTGATTTCTATGTTTAATTTTTTATATATCGTTAATCATCATTTGTTTGACAGTCTTTCTTGACAGTTTAAAATTCAAGCTTTCTCTGTTCAACTAACTGAGATACAACCTTTTCCTTACTAAGGAAAGCTCATTGCTCCAACAGTTTACTAAAGAAGGGAGAAGTTTAAATTAATAAGTAGCCAATGCTCTATCAGCATTTGGTGCAGATGTAATTAGCAGTGTGAACAATTTATTCATACATGTTCCTTGTTAGATTATAGTGCACTTAGTTTAATTGCATCGTGCGCAGGTTTGTTCTATATTTACTTTTGTTTTGGAGCTGTGTGGACGAGCTGTCACTAAATCATTAGCTATTGTAAAAATAATTAAAAGATGAACAAAAGGTTTCCAAACAAGCAAATTAAGGCCAACTCACAGGCAAGTCAAGCGGCGATAATGAGTTCACATAGCCGGAATTCATTACGCACAATAAATGTGCTCTGTGGTGTGAATTGATAGCAAGCAAGATTTAAGGGTGTGTCGAAAACAACAAACTTTATATATATATTACATATTATCAGATAATAAATCAAATGACGGGCCTGCCCAGCGGAGAGACGACTCTGTTGAGTTCATTCTTCGTTTGGTTGTTTCTAATTTGAGGCCCTTATCTGCTGAAGAAATAACAAACTTTATAATCAATGTGGTCAGTTAGGATAGGATGTTATAACCAATAACTCAGCCCAGTGATTCTCCATCATTACTGTTTCCTTTCTTACAAGCAACCATCGCGTCGTGCCAACAGAGGAAACACGTGCGCAATGAGGCATTTGGTGCCTATTACGCATTGTGTTTACGCATTGTGTGTCTGCAGCATGGCCGCTTTTGAGCCGTGATAACAAGTCTGTGGAGTGGCTTTGCAGACCAGGTGGCAGGCGACCATCATTATCAATGCGCCTCGGACAGATGGTGAAGCTCTACATGCACCTCTGCTGGAAATGGATACCATTCTTCCAGACATTCACTCCGATGATAATTAACGCGTAGAGCTATTATTAAGAGCGACACGACACATAATTTAGCTCTAGTTAATGGTCCTATATATTTTCAGAAAGTCGTATATTAATTTAATTAGGGTTAGTGTTGGCCTACGTCTTAGGCTACACGTTAAAATAATGGTGACCCTTTTTCTCCAATATAAAGGTGAGGTAACCCTGAGAGTTAAGTGGGTATACCCCCCCCCCCACTGAACCCACACATGAACACACAGACGGTGAAATTGACATAATGTCACTGGACGTGAGCGAGATCGCTAATTTTCCTGCAATATGATACCGGAGTAGGAAACAAACCAGCAGGCTGTGTGTTGCTGGTTCACAGGAAGTTCGCTGATTTAGGACGTACAGTTTAAGGCAGGGGGTGTTGATTTAATGGACAAAACAAGGACACATTTTGCTCCTGCCGATAGACCTGCCCCTGTTTCATAAACAGACTGTGTCTATGTCACACGCACGCACACACGGGGTTTATAATTCCAGCGCCAGGCCATGTTTATCCAAGAGCTGCAGCGTATAAATCCAGGGCCTGTGCTGCTGCTGCCTCCAATCATTCCAACACGCTCTCTCCGGGGAGCTTGGAATAACTGCTAAACCCTAAACAGTAGCTTGTTTGGGGGGGGGGGGGGGGGGGGGGGGGGGGGGGACCTCTGCAAATATTGCTAATTCCTTATTTTATGACTGAACTTCATGAAAAAAAAAATTAAATATGAAATACTATTAATTCCATTTGGAATTAAGGAGATTCTGTGCTGTGGTGGCCAATTTTAACTTTTTTGATAGCCTATGAATATTAAGTTCCATAAGGCCTCTGGAAATAAATATTGAATAGACACAAGGAACACCAGTGAGACTATTTTAAGTCACCTATGTTTCTCACATTTGAACGAATATAAAGTCTTTTTAGTTTTGACTTCCATGTCTCCATTACTCGTGAAATTTAAAGAAATCACTTGAGGCTTTTCTCAAAAGTGGAGTGAAAGGTGGAGGCAAAATGGGGACACTGCTCACAAAAGGACTATTTTATTGAGAAAAAATGGGCGACAATCCTTTCAGGGCCAGTCTCATGTTTAATTACCGTGATACAGGGAAAGAAATGGCGCAAAACGAAGCCCAAATGTTCCTCATAGTGAGGTCTTGACTTGGCATTCATGTATTAAACACTAACAGATAACATCCCCTCCACCTTAAAGTGAAAAGGCCTACATGTGTTGGTGAAGTTTTAGTTGCCTAAACGGTCACTTTACCTCTGGCTTGTTGAACTGACGCTTCTCATCGCTGCTGTTTCAGGTGACTGCTGTTGGATTTCAAACGCGGGACAAACGGAGGAGAGAGTGAAGGGGAAGTCAGGAGGGAAGTGAGACCGGGTGAGTTTGGCGCAGACAGTTGTGCATTAGCAGGTAAACTGGGGTCCAAGGTGCGCACTGAGCCGCCTATGATACCAACAACACGGATGGAAAGAACTTTAATGTGGAACCCTCATAGAGTTTTGCAACGGAGGCTGAGAGTAGAGACAGACTGGCAGTTCATATTATAACTTAAAGGAGGCCAGAGAGACAGATCAGGCAGCAGTCAGCTGACACTCCGTGCGTAGGGATAGGCAGCATCAAGGACAGGACAGGTAGGCTAGAGCAGAGCATTTAGGAACAGACCTTGCATCCTCTGCGCACCTGGAGGCGTGTGTGTGAGTGTGTGTGTAGGAAGATGTCGAGAGAGGAGCAGAGTTTGTCGGAGGTTGAGCTAAGTCCCGGGATGTCGGACGATAGTCGCTCCCTGTCACCGGGCCATTCCTCCGGTGCGGCCTGCGGGGGGGACTCGCCTCTCCACGGGCGGCAGCAGCAGCCGCAGCTAGCGGGCCTGGACGACTCGGTGGCGGGCTGCTCGTCTATCAAATCCGACGAGGAAGACGACGACCGCTTCCCCGCAGGAATCCGTGATGCGGTGAGCCAGGTGCTCAACTGCTACGACTGGACCCTCGTGCCAATGCCCGTGCGCGTAAACAACGGAAGCAAGACCAAGCCGCACGTGAAAAGGCCGATGAACGCCTTCATGGTGTGGGCGCAGGCGGCGCGGAGGAAACTGGCCGACCAACACCCGCACCTGCACAACGCGGAGCTCAGCAAGACCCTGGGGAAGCTCTGGAGGTGAGGAGGCCACTTCATGTGGATGTAGTTCAAATCCCTGTAATGTTCAGATGATGCTCACACATACATGTGTAAACAGTAAAAGAAGTAACAACCTGCTGCACTTTATTTTAACAAAACAGCACACTAAATGTTCAGGATAAATCTTCAGCTTTAAAAAAAATATATAGATATGGCCATGGTTTACTTTTTGGGGGGAAAAAAGCTCCAGATTAGGACAAAGGTCAGTGTCATGGTCAAGAGAGATTCAAGAATGCAAATGGAAAAAGCAATCTGGTTGTTGCTCTGAATATTTCACAAATAATCAAACAGCATTTTTTGTTTTCTAAGGTCTGACTTGTATCACCTCAATCAACTGATCACTTCCGCCATGTGTTCAAATTCCCCCATTTGTTTGCCTTCATTTTCCATTGTTTTTGTATTTAACACTCTTGGATTTTACCTCAGGCCAACCTGAACAAGTTTGCTTACATTTAGATGCTGATATTAAGAAATAAGTAAAAATAAATAATTTCTTATGAACAAAGATAGTGATCGACCGATATGGTTTTTCAATGGCCGATATTTAGAGATCAGGGCGGCCAATATTATGTTGTTGTTTTTGCATCTGATAAAATACAACAACTTTATAACATAATTGTTAAATTAGACACAAAATTGCTGAAATTAAATTACATTTATATAACACTGTTAGTGCCTGAATTGTCTCGGTTTAGTGTGTTTAGTTGTAGGCCAGCATAGTTTTAAAAAAACACGACAAACATTTTGTGGACAGCCCCTAAAAGGTCAACAGGTTCTTATATGTAAAACGCTGCCCGTTGTGTGGCGGTTAGGCACCAAAACGTCAGTGGTTAAGTTTAGGCACCAAAACTACTGTTGCGTGACCAGTTTAGTTTAATATGACCTTTCTATTTAACGTGGTGAACGTGACGGTTAAGTTTAGGCACCAAAACGACTTGATTAAGATTAGAAAAAAAAGTTTGGGGTTTGTGTTTAAAAAAAAGTACTTCCGGGACACAAACAGGTGAAAATCCTGTGTTTTGGGACCTGCAGACATTTTTTGTTAATCGACACAGCTCACCAGTTGAGAAGTATTTGTATGTGTTTACTGTGAGTGTGCCATGGTCACATGTTCCTGTATCCAGGCTAACTTCATACACTGTTCAATTAATGGCCCGATCGAATGAATGGCTCCCGAGGGAATCAGGGATTTGCAAGATTTTCCATGTCATTTAAATTTTTGACTGTCTGATTTAATGCTTGAGCGTTAGGCTAGTGGTCAACACTGTTGCCTCTTGATCACAGGATTCTTACAGTTCTTTAAGTTTAAAGTCAGACCATCCATCCAGTGTCTATTTTCTCACAAAGAACCCTCGCTATTTGCTGTCAAGACGGTCAGAAAGGTTGAATCCATTAACCTTGTGAGGACTGAACAATAATTAGATGAAGACTTGACCTTGGGCTCTGGCTTGATTGGTTAATTGGCCCACAAACACGATGAACAGAGAGGCTGAGGAAGGTCAGGAGTTTCTCATGCCATTCCTGCCAGCAGTAGTAATAAGGAGCTCAGTTTCATGTTTGCAGACAGGATGCATCTTTGGCCTGTTTTATTTCATTACTGTCCAGCAGTCAAAAGCCCCTGGCAGGCATGACATAATATGCAGTGGTGCAGATGTAGTGAACGAGGCAGAACGTATTAATGTGCTCTGAAAATTGATCAAACTTATTATTGGAAAGTATGTTGCCGAGCACATCGCTGCTATCTGTAAAAGATCATTTTGACCCATATACTGTGTGTTGATATTCTGTTATGCCCCTTTATCCAGATCCTTAATTTTCTACAGAATGAAGCCATAAATAATTTATCGTAATGTGCATTTTCTTTAGTATTCATGTTACCGTTAACACATGCTCTGAATGTTCTCAGATTACTACCATTTCCTAGACTGGGTAAACCCACCGTCCACTCTGCCGGCGATATGATTTCGCCCTGCAGCTCGATCTGGAAACCTGCAAGTTTATCTCTCCTGCTTCCGTTCACAATTTTGCGGGAACCAATCACAAACTGGCTTATCCACCTTGGGCGCTATTGGCAGGTTTAACACGATGACGATAGAGAAGCAACGGCAAGCAACTTCTTGTTTACATTCAACAAGCCGGCACCCGAAGCGCAGCTACCCGTTGATGCCGCTGTCGCTACGCCACGTCACCCGGATCGTTGGTCTGATTGGTTGAAGGACTATCCAATTGCGTACAGAGTCATTTGAATTATGCCCGTTGATCACGCCTCTTGTGCAGAGAAAATACAGAGCAGACTCCCCAGACCAATGCTCAATCTTAAATCTATTGAGCTTGGTCTGGTGATAGCCAGACTAACCATTTCCCTTAACCAAAAGAAAAGTTACCAACGTTTCTACACACTTTTTGCATTATCTTGTAGAATATATACCAGAGAAAAAAGCCAACAGTGTGGCCTAATTCTTATTGAGTGCTGAGACTTTTCTTTTTCATACCTTAAACAAACCTACCTGCCAACATTGTTTCTTTTTATCCAAGGCTTCTTAATGAGAGCGACAAGCGACCCTTCATCGAGGAGGCAGAGCGGCTGCGGAAGCAGCACAAGAAGGACTATCCTGACTACAAATACCAGCCACGACGCCGCAAAAGTGGAAAGCCTGGTTCTGGGTCAGGAAGTGAGGCCGATGGCCATTCCGAGGGTGAGGTCAGCCAATCCCACTACAAGGGCCTCCAACTGGATGTGGCCCTCAGTAGGGGAGCCGGGTCCCCTCTGGCAGATGGGCACCACCCTCATGCTGCAGGTTGGCTGCAGGCTCCCTGCCATTACCTCATTTATACCGTCCCTGTCACACAACATACAACAGGATCATTTCAGTGGCAATACTGTATTGTTACACAGATGCCAAGTATCAATTTTTAATTATATAGATTGCACATGAGAATTTAACTTTTTGGTACTAGAATAAAATATAAAATATAAAATCAATTGCTTTTTCAGTCCACTATAATTTGTGCAACAATAAAATTGAAATGAGATGAACAAACAGAGAAATGGATCTTTTTAGATGAAACAGATTTTTCCCAAAGTTTTCCTTTTGGGACATAATTTGAAGTTAATAATTTGCAATGTATGTTTAAAATCGCAATAATATTACATTTTGGGGCCTCTGGTGATTCCCACCCCTAATAAAATTGGATAGTGTGGCACACAGATAGATACTTGTTTGAGTCTGCCAAGAAAACTACAGTAACTACTTTTATTGTGTTTCTACAGGTCAGAGTCACAGTCCTCCCACACCTCCCACCACTCCCAAGACCGAGCCCCAGTCTGGGAAGGCAGGGGATGGAAAACGGGAGGGTGCTGGGAATGGGGGCTCCCGTGGCGCAATGGGAGCAGAGGGAAGCTCAGGTGCTCCGGGATCTGGTAAACCTCACATTGACTTTGGTAATGTAGACATTGGTGAGATGAGCCATGAGGTGATGGCCAACATGGAGCCTTTTGATGTCAACGAGTTTGACCAGTACCTTCCCCCAAATGGACACCCGGGGGTTGGGCAGAGTGCTGGAGCAGCAGCAGCTGCAACAGCTTCTCCGTCCTCTCCGTACAACTACAGCATCTCCTCAGCTCTGGCAGCGGCCAGTGGACACTCAGCAGCCTGGCTCTCCAAGCAGCAGCAGCAGCCGCTGCAACATCACGGCCCCCCTCTGGGCTCAGATCACTCCAAGACCCAGATCAAGAGCGAGGCCAGGGGTCACTTTGCAGAGACTTCCTCAGTAGGTTCCCATGTCACCTACACTCCCCTCAGCCTTCCTCACTACAGTTCTGCCTTCCCCTCGCTGGCCTCCAGGGCTCAGTTTGCTGAATATGCTGACCACCAAGCCTCAGGGCCATACTACCCCCACTCCAGCCAGGCCTCGGGGTTGTACTCTGCCTTCTCTTACATGGGGCCTTCCCAGAGGCCCCTGTACACTGCCATCACTGACCCAGCCAGCGTACCACAGTCACACAGCCCCACACACTGGGAACAGCCCATCTACACGACACTGTCGCGGCCATGACAGACAACAAGACTGGAGGGCACTGGTGCAGGTTCAGCCCCCATGTCAGACCCAAGGAGCAGCAGCAGCCACGGCAGCAGCAGCCACGGCAGCAGCGTTGGTGGTATCGGTGGTGGAAGTGGTCTGGGCTGGGGGCAGTGGGCAGGCACTGGGGGAGTCGGCAGGAGGGGAGAAACCCCATTCTGCCCAGATGCAGAAAAGCTGTCACAGCCCAAGGATGAGCTTGGAGCGTGGTGCTTTTGAAGCGTGGTTGGTTATTTGGGGCACTCAGAATCTCAAACTCAGAATGTGTTACTTTACACCATCGCAGAGTTCCTGGTTAGATTCACAGCGGCCACGCCTCTGCCGCTCCAAACAACACAATGCAAAGTGTTCATAAGAGGTAAAGGACCATGTCCCTGTAAGTTTTATGTACCAGAGGAGGCACCTTGTAGTCTACACCCCTCTGTCACAAACCACAAGGGGTCGGTAGCAACAGAGACCATGGTACACATTGAGAATTAGGAAGACTCTGATCTGTGTTGTGAAGGATGTGATTGAGATGGAGCCAGATTCATTCCATATGAATTGGGATTTTTAATATCAGAAGAACAGAGTGCCAATCTATTTGGCTGTGGCCTATTCACTTCTCAGGCAAAATTGACCTTTTATCAAACAGATGTTAGTTTTGTATTGCTTTTGGAAATCAATGCAACAAATACTGATATCAGTATGTTGGTTTCTAAGGCACATTTGTCCCTATTTAATTCAAATTATTATGCTGTGTTCACTTAAACTGCCTCTTGTACACACAAAGGACGTGCATGGAAATAAAATGCCATAAAACTATGTTGAGGTTTTGTTTAGTGAAATGTATATTTAGTCAAAAAAAAAAAAAACATTTGTTATGACGGACTATTATCAGGATAGTTTAAACAACGTACTTGAAATTACAAATGAACGCTTATGAATGCGTACAGATTTGAAATATTTGTAAAATGACCAAAGTTTTTTAGACCAAAACTTATAGAAAAGAAACAGATTTTTACAGACGTTTCTCCCAACGTGACATCGGATACTACCTGACATTTTGTAGCTAATTAGTTTTCTCTTAGCTGTCAACATTTTTACAAATGTGACTTATTGTAAATGACCTAAAACATATTGGTGTCAAAAGCAACTTTTACCCCCCCCCCCCCCCCCCCCCCACAATGGCACTGATGAGTGTGATGATTATCATTTGTTTTTGACGCTTTCATGAAAAACATTCATGATAAGAGACAATTCTATTTATACTTGCATTAACCATTGTTATTGACCATGGTCGCAATGTGTTATAGAATACATGATAGAAGCCTTTTCATTGTTTTAACAACTGACTGTAATAATACTGTTAAAATGCTTTTTGCCATTATATTCTACACTGAAAATCTGCACCACTGCCTTTTCTTTTCCTTGTTTTCTTTTCTGTGTGATTCAAAATGTGTATATAGAACAGTATTCAATGTGACATGTCAGATCTTTTGATTGTAGTTGTGTACTTAAAAAAGGACAATTTTAGTTTCAATGTGGGAGATGCCAATACTGAGAAACAGTTGCCAGAGATTGAGCGAGTAAAGCTTCCAGGAGATCAGTTTTAACCCAGCCTAATATTAAATATAAAATGTGCCTGGCCCTTAATAATACCTGCTACTTACACATTAAAAAACAGAAGTGTTTAATCTGAAATCATGTTTGTGACTTTCCAAATTTTTGGACTATTAGTTAAATCTGTTTTTTTGTTTTTGTTTCATGCTGTTCCTATTTCTCGTCACTTCTGTCCCTCATCTCCTAAACAGAACTGTATTTTTAATATCTTATTATCCATCTGGGAAAGTAAAAAAAAAAAGTATTTACTTTGCTTTGTTTTTGTGTGCATCATTTAAATATTCTTTATTACTACTGCACTGCTTGTTTTGATTCATGGTCCATCGCAGCTTAAAACCCATTTCAGTTCCTTTTACATCCTTGTTGTGAATTGTGTATTATGTTGCTATGAATTTTCCATTTCTTATTTATATTTGTTTTGTTTGTTTGCGCTGTTTATTGCCTCTCACCATTATGAGGACAACTTTTGACTGTTACTGCCATTTTAGTGTTTCATATTGTCCATCCTTGTGTAACTGTTGCCAGCACTGCACAGCAACACGACTTCTAAACAACAGCAGGAGCGAAAGCCTAAACATGTGATGAAGACTAATGACCTTTTACGCTCACTTGAAATAAAGCTCTATTATTTCTGCTTTGATACAAGTCCGCCTCTTGAAACATTTTTTTTTTTATTATGAAACCCCCCCCCCCCCCCCTGAAATGATTAATAACACATCTCAACAATGATAACATCAATAGATCATAGAAATGTTCCTGTTGTTTTGAAGTTTACAAAAGCACATCTTCATGGCTACTCAACCACTCCTTACATCCTCTGCATAATCTTTCCAGCTAATGGGTTATTCACTTTAGCTGGCTGGGACTCGCAGCTACAGCAATCTACAGCCGACCATTATCAGAGGTAAGGTGAGTGATGGTGCCTTGTGTTTGCATGGATTGTCCAAGACACGTGTGTTGCATTACAACAGTCATCAGATATAGATTCACCTACTGCAGTTTGTAGCCATTTACTGCAACCGAACTAAAGGACATCTTCATGGCGACTCAACCACTCCTGACATTCTCTGCATAATCTTTCCAGCTAATGGATTATTCACTTTAGCTGGCTGCTCCTCATGAGCTCTTTCCATCTTGGAAAAGCCACACCAATATTAACGTTGGTCTTGTTGCTTTGCCTGTCGCGTTGTCGTTTTAATTTCCTCTGCAACTCAGTTACATGTCCTCGATAATAGGCGCAACAGACTTGTTGAATCGGCCAGTGACTCAATGACCAATTACCGGACATGACGAAAATCTTTTACTGACCTTTGTCGATCTGAAATGAAGACAGATTCAGCAACTGCGTGGCCTATTTCTCACTTAAATGTTTTCAAAAACATGTTTCGGTGAACTATTTTCGTAAAATGTGAGATTGTATTCCGAACGAGCCGCCATTATGGTCAGAAGTGAAATTCGGGAGAAGCCAGACCCACGTGACGCGTTCGTCCAATCTGCTGCCGGTTTTCATTTTTTGGGTGACAATATAATACAGATTAGCGCCGCCTGCAGTTATGGAGACGTATTACGTCTCGCGCACACGCAAAACGTACGCTCAAGTTGGCGTCGCTTCGGTGTGTTCCGAGCCACTTTTTGGACCTCGGGGAGACTGATCACTCCGACTTCCTTTTCTGCCGACGGTCGGGTTGGTGTGTCAGAGCCTTTAAACTAATTCAGCCCCATGTGAGGGTATGGCTGGTTATGCATGCCTATAAGCATATTCCAAGTTTGTTATGTGTTTCTCTGTGTGTTGCGGGTTAAGCCTGACTCCTAATTCCCTCTCTTTAATCGGCTGTGTGATACTTTGGAAAGACAAAGAGGGCCATTGAAAGGGAGCCAGGGGAGGAGGGAAACAGGGCAATGAGGGAGCCTTACCCATAACTGCCTGGCCTGCAGCTTCACCGGGATACAAAGGGACTCTCATACTCTCTCTGCACATAGACTCTGCAACCCCCACTACCCACCCTCCTCCTCTCATCCCCCCCCCCCCACTCACCACATCTACTAAAAAATACTCTTTTCAGGTTGGAGCTGTAATGGGATTAAAACATTCCAAAAGTTAAGAGAGAAGAAGTAGGTAGAGCAGGTGTCAGCCAGGAGCAGTAGACCCAGACACAGACAGACAGATGGGAGCCAGCAGCTCACCTGGCCACCACACGGCACAGGGGAAAATGGATCAAAAGCATTGTTTGTTAGGTGGAATGGTTGTGTTTGTTTTTGTTAAGCAGTTTAGGTTTTGATTCACCTCAATGATGGGAGAGTTATCATGAGACGTACATAGAACGGGTACAAAGGTGTGGCTGTGTAAGCAAAAAAAACTCAGAACTTCTTTTTAAAAAAAACATGGAGACATGAAAACATTTGGTAAACTAGGCTATATTGATTCAGATCTTGAATGTATAATGCGTAGGAGGTAACGCTTACCGTTTGTAAACACACAGCTTTCAAAGTGAGCCAGAGAGCAGCGGGGGTCGAGCGAGCTAGAGAGTGAATGAAGAGAGGGAGCGCCTAACAAAGCAGTGAATTAAAGGAATAAAAGGTTATAGATTGTTTTACTGCGGTAATGTTCTAAAGCACAAATAAACACACACACTCCTCCACTGGAAGGTGCCACATTACCAGATTTTGTGTGAATGCAGAGATTCTGACTGTGTGTGTGTGTGTGTGTGTTAAACTTGCGTGTCTATGGGGCGTCCTGGTAGTTAACCTAGTTGTGCGCCCCATGTACTAAGACTCAGTCTTTAACGCAGCGGCCCAAGGGTCGAGTCTGATCCGCGACCCTTTGCTACATGTCATTCCCTCTCTCTCTCTCTCTCTCTCTCTCTTCAGCTGTCATATCAAGTAAAGGCCAAAAAAATGCCCAAAAAATAAATCTTAAAAATGATGTAACGATGACATAAAAAAATAAAATAAAGAGTCTGTATGAGAAACAGAGGGGCGTGACAAATCTGCGGCACCTGGGAATGAGAACGGGCTTTACAACTTATTTGTGTATTACTCTATACATTGTTTTGTGTGCAAAATACTGCATATTATAGCTTTAAATGTAAAGCAGAATATGTAGCGTCACTTGTTAGAAAAAAGATCTTTAAAATAACACACAAGATCTTAAGAGTTAAAGTCATAAACTATCTGAAATAATTCACCATCCCTTGTTCCAATAACCAATCTACAAAAAAATGCCAGGAATGATATACTTTTTAGTCCAGGTGCTGTGTGATCACAGGGTTAATGGGGAATTGTCAGAGCACAACATGTAAAAGATAAACACAAAACAGACAGATCAGACTCCAGTAATATAGTACAAGAGTTAGTTATAAGAGAACTACAAAGACTTCATGTGTGGGACAGATTGACAGAACAGAGAAATAAAGACAAGGAAGGTAGAGAGTAATGAGCAAAAGAACAAATCAGAAGATATTAGTTGTACCCTAAACTGGGTTGAGTACAACCCGATGGTGGCCTCACTGTGGTTGATGCTTGTGAGTGTCACATGGGCTGCACCCTCCGTCCCATGAAAGGAGTGCAGGGTCACCCTGAGGCACTGTCTCCTCCAATCAAAAGACTCTCAGATTAAAGCAGTTTTTTTTTTAGAAATCAATAGCAATGACTGTGGCTACACACAATTATAGATACCAGTACAAACTGGCTTCTCCCTGATGAGGATGATGATGATACACACCTCTTGGCTTTTATATTCCCCCCGAGAAAACACGCTGCTTCCTCGGTTTGTATCGGTTCTTTTCCCCGGCAGCATTTGTATCATATAGGATATCCTTATTTATATGTAAAGCATATTGCATACACACACACAAACTGAACATATAAACCACCCATCCATCTACCGGAGGCTGGAGTACCATGACGCAGCTTCTTCTGCAACAAAACTGTTAACCCTCTCATTGTCAAACTTTCAGCCCCCTCTATGTTCCAGCATGCACTGGCCCTCTTTCTGCCTGGGCAACAACCCATCTTCACTAAACAACACAGTGACTGTTTGGATGCTTTGTGCGAATGTGTTTGTATGGGGGAAGATGGGGGGGGGGGGGACACAGAGAGCATCATGATTACCACAGTTACACCACTTCTCCATCAGCTGATGCTTCACCTCTTTTAATAACACAGATCCTGAACATTAAGACAGATTAGAATCTGTCAGGCGTCCATGCTAGTTATCAACGACAGGGTAGCATAATAACACATGTATAAACATATGTTTCATAAAGCTCTCATCAAGCTTCTGATATACCAGAAAGCATTTTCTTTCAAGAGATCTCACTAGTTTCACCTGAGCTAGGTTGGAAAAATGATAGACAATTAAAGAATGCTTAAGTTTCCCTTTCACTGTGCTTGGCACCCTGCTGCTCCCAGAGTGCGGTGCTCTGAATCACCAAATGGTATATGTACTCCAACAGCACTACAGATTAACTAACGGTCCAGCACGCACCCAATGTGTTTGTGAAAGAGCGAGGGAGCGAGAGAGCGGGACATGCAGCTCCAAAAATAGAAAATCAAGATGTGGCAGCAAATATTGATATTGTGGCAGGCCGCCACGAAAAAATGTATGCGTGGGAAACACTGTACTAACATGCTAACTGATACTCAACATGACAGGAGTTACTTGTGTAGTTGTATTTGTATCTGTTAGTTATAGCTGTATTTAGCTGAACTGCACAACCTTCAGTTGTAAAAAGTGGTAGTCCAATAATCAGGATAACTTTTGTCACACAAAAGAAAGCTGAATTAGCCAAGTGGAATAGTGGACGTATGTAGGCTCTTAAGAGGATATTTAGTCAATACAATACTACTAAAACTAAAGCTGTACCAACACCTAAATATGATTTAGCAGTATGACATACTGTAGGTTCAGGGCAACTACATAACTCTCCTGCAAATCTGTAAGTTTACCTGGACTCCCCACTTGCTAAGGTGTAAATGGCTTATTGCATAATCAACCCGTTAAATCCCTGCGACACGGATATTACCGATAACTTCAAACATCTCATGTAGTTCATAGTGTTATTATAAGTTTTATGAATGACACGTGGTCATTTATACAAAAGAGTTTATTAATAACAATAAAACAGTTCTTTGACACTAATCACCTCTCCTTCAAAACAACAAATGGAATAATTACAACACAGGATTATTTTGTAAAAGAAAGCACACGTTTGACTTAAGTTATATTTCCCCCTTGTGGCTCTTAATTATAATGCAACTAGTAAAGAAGTAAAAGAAGTACTGTAGATTTCAACTTTGATTTGAACTGAGTTGTGTGGCATATGACAACAAAACGATTTGAGAATATAACAAGTCAGATCACAGGATTATACACCTGCAAGCATCATGAGTCTTCTAGTGTCTGTTCGGTACAGTTCATGTATTCACAGAGTCGCCTGATGTGATGGATGTTTGTGGATCAAACTGAGGCATGAACAGGTGGGTGATACTCGCATCCGCCTCGTGAATCTTCTGGGTTTGTGTAGCTGACTGACCTGATGCGATGGTGGGTGTGAACCAGCATACAGTTTAGTCAGTTATGATGAGCTCGTCACAGCCCCAGTCCTCATAACTCCCATCAGGAAGGTACCTGCGGATGATGATGGGGATCTTTCTGCCCCTGTTGAAGGGGACAAACACATTTTTGGTAAGACACTGGGCAGTACAGAGAAGCTCTATCACAGATCCCAGAATATTGACTAGGGCTGAACGATTTGGGGGAAAAACATTTTATTGTGATTTCCCTGCCAGATATTGCGATTTGCAAATTTTTTAAAAGATACATATTGCACCTTCTACGATCATGTTAAATAAAGTAATAAAAAATAAATGAAAGATCCTCAGCATCATTTCATCAATCATTTCTGTAAACATAATAGTATGAAACATTATTCCAGCATTTATCTTATGAAAAACAGTAAATATAATAATTAAAAGAGGAATTAAAAATGTTCAATCAAATGTTACACCAAACAGTCAACTAAATAGTTCACATTTGATTAATCGTAGTCTTCACGATTAGCTAAATCGCATTCTTTCAAATAGGGCTGCACGATTTTGAGAAAAAACCTAATTGCGGTTTTTCTGACAAATATTGCGATGCGATTTTCGATTTTTGCGTTGAATACTTTTAAGTGCATAAAACCTAAAATTATGAATAAAATATGTTGTTACTTTTACGACACAGAGGGTTAAATAAACTACATACATAGTTATTGAGGTAATGAGATTGTTTGATGCTTCGTGATTATTAAATACCTGAACCTAAATACCAAAGAATAAGACATAATGGAAATGAACTTAACCACTTGTAATTTATTTTTAAATTTAACAATCTTAAACACTGAAAAATAGAAAATGAATTCTTATTAGATTTAGATTTACAATTAGAAAAACAAAATAATTCTGTAGTCCACTGCCATTTACTTAACTGTTATATTGCACAGTGCACACATTTTAAAATAAATGACGGCACGTCGACATATTTTACATTTAGCACTCTTTTGCTCCACGTCGTTCATCGCGAATCCAAAATAAGTCCAAACAGCTGAAGTACCACCCTTCTTGTTAACCAAGTGCTCCCCCACTTCCTCTCCCGTCACCGAAGAAGTGCCTTCGGCCATTTCTGCGCAGTTACAAGCTTTTTTTGGCACAATTCGAGGTAAACGTTGTGTGTTAGCTGCTTTTCTGCTGACAGAAAGCCGATGCACTGCATACAACCTTGTTTTTCCATTGCCATTTCTAATTGGCCAGCAAGCCAGTAACGCGAGATTTGACCATTTTGATTGGCTAATAGGTTTGTCACTCAAATGTCAGAGGCGGGGGAAAAAACCTCGGACTCCTGAGGTTAGGTTATTGCGGGAGTTAAAACCTCAATATCGATGCGATAAAGGTTAATCGTGCAGCCCTACTTTCAAATCACGATTTCGATTAGGAAACGATTAACTGTTCAGCCCTAATATTGACCTACTCTTTAAATGACAGACGGAAACTGTAGATTCAGTCAGGTTATAATCTTAAAAAGCATTACTGATAATTCAAACAGTATAATTATCACTTACTTGAGCTCTTTCATAGCTATTTGCAAGGGGTCAGTTTCTCCCTCCAGCTCCACCATGACCGGAGCGCACATCCTGTTGGAAAGCCAGAAGATAGAGAGCTACGGTAA
This sequence comes from Gymnocephalus cernua, assembly GCA_023631565.1. Lineage (NCBI taxonomy): Eukaryota > Metazoa > Chordata > Actinopteri > Perciformes > Percidae > Gymnocephalus > Gymnocephalus cernua. The sequence goes on from CM042441.1 coordinate 5,756,628, forward strand.
AATACAACCAATACGTAGCTGGCAGAGCCTACCTAATAAAGCTGCCCCCAAAACCTCCTACAATACATTTAGGGCTGGGTAATGGTGCTCATTACATTAAAAAGGTATTGACTGGTGCCACTCAGACAAATCACCTAGCTCCTGCAACCGACAAAAGTCGCTGTCATTGTGCTGCTTTACAAATAAAGTTTGATTGATTGATTGATATGGAGTTTAATTTGAATGTAGTGTTTCTCCTCTTACAAAGAGGAACCTAATTGTTTCCTATCTGCTTCTATCCCAATCTCAATATATAACATGACAACATTTTAGGGATTTTTTTTTTTTTTTAAGTAATTAACACACAAGACATTTTAAGAAATAGTAATAGCCAAGTAAGAACGATGACCAAACAGGACGGACCATGAATAATTAATTTTACTCCGGGGTACTTAGATTGGTATTTACAATTTCCAAACAGTAGTAAGCAGAGGAATGAGTAATTACAGACACATTGGCAGTCTTTTACAAAAAGCACGGACGCTTAGTGGCACAAATCAACTATACAACAAATGACAGCGATGTGGTCCGCAGGTTTGTCTCCTCACACACAGCGCTTGTACCTCCATGAGATTTGGCCATAATACAGTGAGCATGGAAAGCAAGAGCGTAAAAGAGAGTGTAAACAGGAGTCAAAGATCTGAGGCCAGATCTGGACCCAGGACATTGTGGTCACACCACCTGCATCTCATGTCCCTTATTTGATAGCTCCTTGCTCCTCGGCTGAACTGGAAGTTGTTCTGTCCGTCTCAAAGCCCTTATTTCTAGCCCGAGGGCCGAGCATCTAGGAAGGATCACCGAGGAGCTATAGGCGAGGATACACAAAGGTAGCCTTCCCGGAAGCCGTGCAGCTGAAAGCTGTTGCTAACTCCCCCTATACAGCTGACAAATGTATGTGACGCTTCAGAGGAAAGGACGTCTCATCCCTCTAAAACACATTTGCTCGTTGCCTCCCTCCTCCGATGATTTCCTCACGTCTCTCCTGTGCTTCCTTGGTGGGAGGGACCAAGACACGAGGAAGGGAGGCAAGTGGAGGAGTCGGGATGGAATTTAAGGGCCATGAGATGCACCTAGAGTGTAGGTCAACACATATATTTAAAAAAAGCACTCACGCTATCTGGAGAGCTCGTGTCCCAAGCACCCTGGCTCTCTCATATTTGGTCATGTAAGGTGTTGTGATCCTCTTCTGGTTGGCCTGCTGGCCCTCTCCTGCGGGTAGGATCTGCACGTTCTCCCGGTCCTCCTGCACACAAGAGCAAAGCAAACAGGTTTGGACTCGGAAAACATGGACCCAATGGTATACGTGCAGTTTAACTGAGTGTCCCAAATGATGAGGGTCTTATTTGAGACAGGTTAGGGTAGCACAGGTGGTTTAGCAGGTTCATAATTAATTAAGGACACTGTATGGGGGATTTGGGACACTAAGCTGCGCGTATAGCCAGGAGCTAAATGTAATATGCTAAATGCAAGTTAGAACAGACAGTTATCTTATAATTAAAGGACGAACTTACATCTTCCGCGTTTTCCAGGTCATCTAATCCCTCATCCTCTTCGGCATCATCAAAATCTCCGTCGTCGAAGCTACAAATTTGACATCAAAACTGTTATTACACAACCACAGATCCAAAATAAATTCATAATGGACAGTTCTGCTAGCTAGCTCTCTGGCTAAACGTTAGCCCACGTTGGGCTGTGTTTTAGTAAATACGCAGCTTAATATAGCATGTTAACGCAGTGTGGCGTCACTTACTTATCTTCGTTGTCGGACATGTTTTATTTTGAAGCTCGTTAGTGAATCCTTACTATTAATGTATAAATAACAGTTCAGAGACACTTCTTGTTGTCAACATGAACATGAATCCACATGAACGGTTAAGAACTTTCAACTTCCGGTAGCTTGGTCCGTTGGAAAATATTCCGGATGCCCCAGAAGAATGTTTGTTTTCCGTTCCGCTTGTCCTGCCGTTTAAGGGTGTTTAGAAAAAGTTAAAGCTAGCATTCTTTGGTCAGATGTAATAAAATAAAGCGATTGTCGTACAACATTTTAGTTGTCTTTTTTATAGTGGAGTGAATTAGTGGGTAGCGTCTTGGTCCACCTTCCTGCCCCCTTTGATTTATTTTGTGTTACAAACTTGTGCAAAATATTGATGTTAAATGTGCTTTTTTTGTTTTTAAACCATCAGGAATGTGGTAGGTAATTCCTCCAGAATAGCTGATGCATTTAATGCTTTTGGTTTATCTAGACTATTAGACTTGCTCTTGTTTCATCTTTAAAAGCAACCCGTGAGCTTGTCGTTGTTGAAAACACAAAGTTCCTTACCTTTGACCCTGAATTATAGACCTTTTCAATGGAATTGCATTGCTAGGCAACAGCCTGGCCCCTTGTTAACTTCCTGTCAGTTGATGGCATTCACATACACTGCAACAGGAAATCAACTTGGGTCTATTTAGAATGTTTGTTTACATCTGTGAAAAGGTCTTTTTGAAAAGGCTGGCTGTTTCCAGTGAGTATACATTTCTGTATGGTAGAATAGCATCTTAAAAATAGTTTCAGATAAAAGTGGATTTAATATAACACAGTATACAATTCTTATTAATAGACAAGACACAACTTTCCCAAATACATGTTTATTGCATACAAATACAAGTATGTAATAAAAATACAAATAACAAATATTAAGTGCATACAGGAGACAGGGTGAGGGAAGAACCATGGAAGAGAACAGAACATTGATAAAACAAACATATGCACTGAGAGAATATTTCATTGTAATGTATCTATGCTACCGAGCTGCTCTTCAACGTATTATAATATTTATGTTGTGATCATATTCCACAACACTTATCATCTTTATCATCCAAAAGTAGGAGTTGGTTTTCTGTGAGAGTTTCAGCAGTCATGGTAGTCCTTCAGCTCTTTTTGTCCATGGAGTCTTTGGTGCTCTCTGCTTTATGGTTCAGCATCTTAAACATTTTTGTGGGCTTGAACTTTCCTTTTGACTTCTTTAGCTCTTTTAGTCCTTCCTTCTGGATGTCTGAGGAGAGATATCACAGTTAGGTGCAGTAGTAAAACACGGGTTATCACTTTCAAAAGGTTTTTTTTTAAAGGTGCATGAGTGTTTTTTATAGAGCATTGATGTGTTTCAGGGAATCCAAGGATACATTTACTCTGCCTTCTTTCCAAGCAGGGAGGAGAGTAAGACAGGGACAGCAGAAGACACACAACAGTGTGAACAAGGCTATTTTAAGGGGGACTTTTTGATTTAAAACTTTTCTCACCTATGTTCTTCATCATAGCTTCCAAAAGCACATCTTCTTCTCTTTCCCTAATCAGAAAAAACAAAGTTGCATTTATACTTTCCAACTGTCTATGAATGTGAAAGCCCCATGCATTGTATTTTTTGTTCTTCTGCGCACCTTTGCCTGTCCTGATCCAAGCTGCTGACGATCTGGTTCCTCTGTTCGATGATGGCGACCAGCTCATCCATCAGCTGCTGCTCTCGACCTCGATCCTCCTGACTCCAGTCGCTCTCTGAATGTGGAGACGACGGTGTGTGGCAGTTAAAACAAAGTCCTCATTTGCGCTGCATCACATTCAGGAAACTGTACCCATTGAGGTTTCTCATTTTTTGGTTTTTCCCCTTTAGGCAGTTTCAGCTCAGACGGTAAAATGCACAGAACTGGACAATTTAAAACCTCTGGAATTATTTGCTTTTTTTGTATTTTTTTTATTTAACCTTTATTTATCCAGGTAAGCCAATTGAGAACAAATTCTCATTTGCAACGACGACCTGTCACATTCACACAGTTCCACATTCATACCTGGAAGCTGCCCAGTCCAACCAGTCTGATCTGCTGGCCACTGAGCAGCTCCACTGAGGGGTTGGGGTTAAGGGCCTTGCTCAAGGGCACCTCAATGGTGGTAATGAAGGAGGGACAAGCGCTGCTCTTTCACTTTCCCCACCCAGATTTTATCCTGTCGGTCTGGGGATTGAACCACCGACCTCCCGGTCCCAAGCTTACTTTCTTTCGCTTCGTCTATTGATTATGCGATTATAAATGGTCCCTAGTTCAAGAATGATTGATCCCTGAATCATTACAGAGTTTCCCCCAGCAATGCCCCTGCTTATTGAGATAAATAATTGTTATAACTGTCAGATATGTCAGCTATAAAAAGTGACAAAGTGATGCACCATTAACACACTGACCTGGTTTATTAAGGAGACATCTGAGCTTGTACTCCACATCTGCCTGTCTCTCCTCTAACTTCTGCTGCTTTGTCCTGGGAAAAGACACAACACAAAATGTCTGTAAAATTCAAGAAAACCCCCCGTTACAATGCTCACAAAACGGTTGGGATGCAGAGTAAACTGCAGTGGGTGGCACATACTGGACAACTCATTAGCAAAGCAAAATCCTCGTCCTGGCGCAGCCTACTTACAGATGAACCAGCTCTGTCTGTCTGCACACCAGAACATGTCTCTCATGGACAAGAGAGAACCACTCCGTTAGCATTTGTTCCTCCTCTTTATCTAAGAAATAAAAAAAGAAGGGTCATTGAAACAGACACATAAACATCCCTATCACATAGTGATATTGTGCCAGTGAATCATTTTTTAGCAGTAGAAACAATATGTTGAACCATTCTTGCAGTCTCTTAGATTCCTCTCCAGTTCGACTCCTCTTTGCTCCAGTGCCTCCAGATGTTTATCCAGCTCTCTCATCTCCACCTGCAGATCTTCTGTGGACAAATTCTGGTCTGTCTGCACCTGTCGAGCAAGATATAAGACTCGGTAATATCTCACTCCAAAAATACTATGCAGGATTTCTGCAAAACCAAGAATACATTTACACCAAAACAATGAATCCCTAATGACTGGACCTTGTGACGAGGGCTAAAATCATCACTGTGTTTGCATCCAATCCTTCTATTAAAGTTCAAGATGATGGCGTGAAGGCATTTATTGAGTTATATTATTGTTAGTTGCTTCTTGAGTTCTAAATCCAGTCATTGTACCTTCCGCTTGATGAGTGGGAAGCCATGTCCGGGGGCAGGGGCCCGTGTAGGTGGGAGGGCCTGAAAGGTCTTTGATTTGGACATTGCAGGTTTTCGATCAAATGGATTCTCTTTGCAGGCCAGCTAAAAATGGAAATAAAAAAATGGAAAATTGTAGGGCAGTTTAACTTCATATGCTTGCCTTGAAGTATGCATTGTGCTCATGAGTCTGTGACTGCAGAATAAAACAATCATGTCAGATATCATTTTTCTCAGTATTAACAGCCATTATTTCTTCTCATACCTTACTTTGACATGACATGCCCTGATCAGATCCATCTGCCTCCGTCAAGCCAAAATGCAAAAGGGAACTTTGAGAGGGGGCAGAGGTGATGGCTGGCACAGAAAGACTTCTGGGTAAAACAAGGCCCTGCACTTTATCTGAAGTGGCATGCGGCCCTGCTGCTGCTGCCACATCCTGTGGTGAATCTCCCGTATTTACAGTTTCATCCGAATCTGATGAACCAGTTTGACTAGAAGTATGTCTAGCTGGTTCACTCGAAGTTCCCACATTGTCATCAGGTGTAGATTTAATGGCAGTATTTTTAGCGTCTGTGTCCCTGTTCCCTGAATGGATAGCCGCCACTGAGGACTTAGTTTGGTCTGCAGGCTCAGGTTTAGAGCCCTCCTCCTGTGTGTCCTCATCCACTTCCCCTCCAAAGGGATTGGGAGGAGGCGGCACTCTGGGTCTGTACAATGACCTCCTGGGTACTGGAGGCGGAGCGGGAGGCAGTTGTGTCCAGGGTCCGGGATGGATGATGCTTATCCACGGATGGTTGGTTTGCACTTTAGGACTACCACTGGTCGGGCTTGTGCTACAACGGGAAAGACAAGAGGTGCTTTAAGAGATGAGGAAGAACAGTCATTATTATTACCATTATGGTAAATCACGCTATTGTATGAAGCTCATTTTATGCAGCGTTTAAGATTTTGCCAACATTTAGAGGCATACTGTGTAACAGCAAAGAGATGTTTCTGTACACTCACATGCGAGATGAGTTGGGTGAACATTTATTTTGGTTGGATGAACTGCCTGCCCAGAGAAACAGAGAAAAACTAAAAAAGAGCACATCAACATACAGTACAAAAATGCAGAGAGTAGTCTAATCAAAATCTGAGCAGTGACAGTAAAATAATATAGTGTCTATTTACCCGCAGCAATGGAGCTGCTCGTGGACTGGGCAGTTTTAGTCCTGGGTGCAGGAACAGGGACTACAGAAGAGTCTAGCATTCGCCTGGGTGCTGGAACCGGCCGACTACTTCCTCCTGTCACTTGTACACGCGGCGAGGAGAGCTCAGAGGGCTCTTGAGTCTTTGTCGCTTCCTGCTGTATCTTGCCTTCTGCCAGAAAGGTTGCAGGTTCAGCTTTTCCAGCTCCTTCAACAGTCATGTCTTCAACGCTGTGTGGAGGAAGATGAAGAGGCGCTGGCTTCTTTACCTTGCTCTTCAGTCCATCGGCTGAGTCTCTGTCTTTCAGCTCTCTGCTCCTCTCCCACCTATCTTTCCCCTCTTGCTCCGGAGTTTTGCATACCTGTCTGTCCCGTGACTCTGTTTTCTTAGTGTAATGAGGGACGCTGGTGATAGCTAATCCATCCACAGAAAAATAACCTGCCTGAAACACACATTTGGGACGATTCTCAGTAGCTCTAATTTGCTGATTGAGGTCAACACGAGAACTTTTGCTGTCTGTTATGTGGTGAGTGCAGATCAAGGAGCCATCATCACTTCCCCGTGTGTAAGACCCCGGTAAAAGAGTGCTGCGGCACACTTTGCACCTGAAAGACAAACGTTAAATGTGTTGCTGTGAAAGCATGCGTAAGGCATATTAACAGAAAAAAAGTAATCCCGTAATTTACCTGCACTGATGTCTAAATCAAGGGCGTAGGTTGATTTTTAACAGTGGGGTCTGGGGGCTGTCCCCCATAAAATTTAGAGCGTCAAACACTTCATTTCCTGCATTCTAGTGATTTTTCATGCAACAATTTGTGGTGTACAAGTAGAAACGATTATTGTTTTCCATCAGATCGTTTATAGATCCCGACATTTCCGACCACACTTGAAGGCAGCTTCATTTCACCGATAAAGAGAGAAAGAAAATAGACAGACTGACTGAGCTGAAGAACAAGCACTGTGAGGTTAAGATGGTATGGTCCGCTATAGGTGTGTCTGAAATCGTCTGGAAACATATTTACAGGTAAGAAGGATATATATATATATAGAGCCTCCTGAAGGGTTATTTTCTACCTCTTTTGGGGAGTGGGTCTTCTCTCATACAGTACTTTTTTGAGGGGGGGGGGGGGGGGGGACATATCCCTGCATTATCTTACGAACTGTACCATTACCTGAAACAGCTGCGATGGTAGACCTTTCCGTCCGTCAAATGTCTCTGTATAAGGTGGACAGGCTTAAAACACGAACTACACACTGTTTGTGGCCTTGTGTCAGATGAACGATCTTCTCTACTGGTTTCCAGATCGGTCAGGCTCTGAGAAGAAAAGAGAAACCATCAGCTGACAAAGAGCACGAGAACACAGGTGTGTTTACATTGGGAATATATGTGCTTTAAAATTACCTTCAGGGGGTTCAGATCATCAGGGGTTTTACTTTTTCTGAAGTTGTTCAAGAAAGTGACGTGTGATGACCTCAAACTGGCAAGACCTGCTGCAAAGTCAACAGAAGAAAATTCATTTGGCAAACGAGAATTTTAAAAGGTCCCATATTACGCTAATTTAAGGTTTATGGTTGTATTTTGGGTTAGGCCTACTACTAGAACATGCTTACATGATTTAAAGTTCAAAAAACACATTTTTCTTCTCATACTGTTTCCCTGATATTGCTGGTTTCACCCTCCGTCTGAAACGCTCTGTTTTAGCGCCTGTCTCTTAAAGCCCCCCTCCCGAAAAAGCAAAGTCTACTCTGATGGTCAGCGTCTTCCGCATTGCAGCCGGGGAACGACTGTTACCTCCCTGCAGCGGCACTTTCTACCTGTATATATAGTTTAATTGTGACATCACAAGCGTACAGAAGTCCTGACGGCTCGTTTAAAGGCACAGTTTATGAGTACAGGCTGTTGGCATTTCTCTGTGGATTGAGTGCTTTGATACTTTCACAGTATTTATATAGCACCTAGATCTGTTTTATAATTAAAAAAAAGACATGGAAGTCTCAATTTTAAGATACAAATTAAGGGTGCTCCGATCGATCGGCCACCGATCGGTATCGGCCGATAATGGCTTTAAATAGTTCGATCGGTGGTCTCCATAAAGGCCGATCAGATAGGCCGATCAGATGACGCACTACCACGGATGTATTAAGAGCGCACTACTCCTGAGAACATTTTCAAAATGGCGGCGTCCCTACATTCAGCGGTCTGGCAGTTCTACAAGGTGTCTGAACGGTGGCAGAACAGCAGTTGGCCCGCGGCCGCGGAACGAAGGCGGTAGGAAGACGGCTACTGCTTTTAAAAGCGTCTGCCACCGGTGGTGCTCCGGCAAACGTGTTTGTGATTACACCATTCTGACGTTTCTACTGCCTCTGGAGCACCGCCGGTGGTCCGCCGACTCATTGCTATCTGGGAAAAAGACAATACACTAGCGATTAGCAACGTGTGTACCGAGGAAATACCACGAGGCGGAAATCTCCAAAGACATTTCAACACCACCAACCTCATCAGACATTTGAAGGTTAGTCACAGAAAGCAGGATGAGGAGTTTTCAAAGTTAGCTAACGCTAAGGCAGAGCGGAGTTGTGTAGCTAGCAGCTCCGGCGCCGCTCAAACAGCTGTTTCGCCGTGTGTGTGTGTGTGTGTGTGTGTGTGTGTGTGTGTGTGTGTGTCGGTGTCGGTGTGTGTGTGTGTGTGTGTGTGTCGGTGTGACTGTCTGTGTGTGCGCCGCTCAAACAGCTGTTTCGCCGTGTGTGTGTGTGTGTGTGTGTGTGTGTGTGTGTGTGTGTCGGTGTGTGTGTGTGTGTGCGTGTCGGTGTGACTGACTGTGTGTGCTGAAGAAATGTGCAGTGATTGAAAAAAAAAAAACTAAAGTGTGTGGCAAAATTTCCCAAAACTCCCTGATTGACTTAAACTCTCTATATGAGATAAGGACTCTGAAGAAAGCCCAGTCAGTCCTGGCTGATATAACCCCCCCTCCCCCCCCTCTGAACAGCGACAAGATGTTTCCGTCTGGCCGCAGATTCTGTCTGCCAAAATGCAGGACAAACAGACATAAAAACTCTTTTGTTCCTGCTGCTATAGGCTTTGTAAATAAGTCATTGCGAGATGTGTGTGTAGTTTGTATTTATTTTGTCTATTATTGATGGGGTTTGTTTTCTGTATAGTCTATGTGTTGTTTATGTTGCATTCTATTGCTGCACAACGAATTGCCCCTCGGGGATAATAAAGACTCCTTGAACCTTGAACCTTGAAAGGACATTTTTTAGATTTTGAGCTAGGACAGAAAGCCAAACAGTTACTGATACATTCTCTAAACATGTGTGACTGTTATGTAATGGCGTAATTTTCAGTTCATAAAAGTGATCGGTGATCGGTTATCGGTATCGGCCGATACGTCTTCCAGCAATCGGTGATCGGTGATCGGCCTCAAAAATCCTGATCGGAGCACCCTTAATACAAATGTACTGTGTTGCTTTGAGTAGAGGAGGGGTGTGGGCTGTGAATATTTCTTTCACGTGATGTAAAGGAGACTAGTGCACCCAAAATACCGGTAATAAAAAAGGCGCCACTTAAAAGTAACTCTATATTTGTATATATTTGTGCACCTTGCATCACAGATATAATGCCTGAAACCTGTTAATGTCTGTCAATAATCATGTCCCTTGATAAAGTGCCTTTGAGCAAGACAATAAACCTTAGCTTGCGGATTTCTGCAAGTAGCTATGAATACATTTATTTGATAAAAGAGCTGTAAGACAGAATTATACTCAGCACACCATAAGACTTCCTGTTGAAGAAGTAGAAGTACTGGGAAAGGTAGGTGACGACGCTCAAACAATCAGGCACCTTGGTGGAAACCATGTACTTTGGGTCCAGCAACGCAGGGATGGCCAGCTTTTCCTCTGCAGTCTCAAATGCCTACAGGGAACCAGGAAAGATAAACAAAGAATGAAGGATGACTGTAAAAGGGGAGTTTTTTTCTTTTCTTTTAACAGTGTAAGTAATGGTAAAAACAAACACCAAAACACAGAGTTGAGAGCTACATGCTTGCATTGTGGCTTGGGTGCAAACAGACGGGCATGACTCACCAGTTTGTTATTTTGATAAACATTATCTTTGGAGAGGGAGCAGAAATCTCTGGAGCAAGGTGAGGAAAATGGAGAGATTGATTAACTGATGATGAAAAGACAAAACAGTTGGTGTATTTGGTGAATGACGGTTAACCAGAGACTCCACAGACAAAGCACTGCACAAGCAAAATGCAGTTCAATATCAGAGGTTAAATTAAGAGGATTCAAGTTCAATCGTTGTATGTAAAAGGTAAAGACAAACCAACTAATCCCATTAAACTGGACAAGAAAAGGTTAAGCAGAGACAGAGAGAGATTAAGCAAAGGAGGGCAGATTAGACACAGTGTGCAGGTCCTGCTCTACTCCAGATTAGACAGCACATTAGTCAATCTGGAGCAGCCTCAGACAAGAAGACAAATAAATCTCAGGACAGGACCCCAAATACAGATAAGGACAAACAATGTGTTTACAAATGCAGTGCCACTAAAGAAATAATGCACCTACACTGGCCTCCTGCGCATGAGTGTGCACAGTCATCACAGCTCTACTATATGAAACTACTATACTACTTACATCAAGTCAGGTCGGTGTTTGTGGATGATGGCACAGAATGCAAGTCCATCTCTGAATGAGGTTGACATGTTCTTTATTTCCACATTGGGGTAACCTGCGCATGTGGAGCGGCACCACTCTCGTACAGCCTTCGGGGATGTCATGTCTTGTGTGAGATTTGACATGTGGGCTGGCTGAACATGTCACTTTATAAGTTAGAGGAGAACAAATAAAGCTGGGCAGGTTTGGCATTGAGGAAGAAACAGGAAACCAGCATTCACCCTGCAGCTAGTTTCTGTTGTTGCAGCAAACCTGCGGCCAGACTTGTGCGTAGAGTTGGTGAAGCAGCAGGAAGGAAGGAAGTTATATTGCCCCCATTACGTTGTCAAATAAAAACAAAAAGGTGTCCACGCATGTAAAGCGACTTCACCTTAATGCTTTAGTGTTTCAGCCACAACTACGAGTCTCTGTCACTCACGGAAACTTTTCACCACAAGCCTCCAACGAGCTCCTGGAAGTGGAAACCTGAAAACATATCAGCAGTGATCCGAGGATGACTCCTGGTCGATTTCATAAAAGAGGTGTCTACGCCTACATATCAAATCCCGTTACTTGCTGTACTTGCTGTTGTTGTGGTCCACATTAAGTGAACTGAAGTGCACAATAGCTGCCGCTGGAGGGAGACACAGAGCTGCTGCTGCTCTATAACAGAGGCGGTTAACTCTAGAGGTTTAGAGGATCTTTGTCTATAATTAGGCAGGAGGAGGTTTCTGGTTACAACTTCATTTCTCTTCTCTTTCTATACAGAGCGTGGCAGCCAGATAAAATATATTGTTTTATGTTATCAAAACAGGCCATTTGCCCATCACAGTTATTGCCTTAGTTTAAGCCTACAACAAGCCATAAACACTTGTTACTTTGGAAAGGTTTTGTCAGTCGTCAGCAAAGTTTAAAAAAGCACTTCCGGGCGAACACGTTAGAAAACTAAAGCAGCATTAATTTTCGCGGCTTGCAAAAATAATACCTAAGAGACGAAACGTAACATGTTAACTAAAGTAAGTGTACCTTGGGTCTAATTAAATGTTCTTTAAATAGTCATATGTTGGTGGTGGAGACGCGAACTAAATACTTTTATTTTGAAAGAATTTGACTCGGGTAGAATTATGTTCGCTCGCTTGACGCTGGTTTCTAATCATAGAAATTGATGTACTAGAAAGGTTATTTCCATTCAAGTTTACACCATTTACACTTGATAATCCCGTGTGGCTAAAATGCAACATTTGTTTATGGACACTGGCCTTGATTTGGCACATTACACACACACACACACACACACACACACACACACACACACACACACACACACACACACACACACACACACACACACACACACACACACACACACACACTCACACTTAGAATACACATTATGACAACTGTGTTTTGTTTTTTTGATTGGAAACTTTTTATTGGTTTTAAACATTAGTAGCCTACAGGTTACAGGTGACGAATCAGAAGCATGACAATATTTCTTACACAACTAAACAAACAGGGCAACTCATGCATTAGTGCATGCATACACAATATATACCCACATATACATCAGACAATGTCACACTGTAACAACAAAACAACAACAAAATAATAACAATAATAATAAAATAAATAAACGAAAAAAAATATATAGTATAAACGCATATATGGAGGAGTCTGCGCTAGGGATGTGAACCAGAGAGTTCTTGTATTGTGTAGGAAGAGCCTGTAGTTCATCACTGAAACAACTGTGGTTTTTAATGCATTACACCAGTAGGCCTACACCAAAACACAGAGTGTTCTTAATTTAAATTACCATATGCAAATTAAAAATAAATACGGCAAAGTGTTTACACACTGTATATAAATAGTGTACAAATATCTTCAAAATCCCTGATTTGAAATGTAAAATGTTCCTTCTATGCACTCTAGTTCTGCGTCTCTTCTGCCATTACGTGCCCCTGCGTCCGTGACCGTCGCGAGACCGACGCACAAACATAAATCTCGCAGTGATGGCTGCGCCGCCCGATGCCGAGAGTTTGGAGTCTCGTATCAGTGAGTATTTCAAACTTAACGTTATTCTACCGGAGCAAGTGTTATCTGGACAACCGGACACTCACAAATGATTATCCGCGAGTTGTTGTAGACGAGACGACAGCTCACCACACGTGAGCCCAGCAGAGGGAGCTCGGACCCTGCCGCCACATCCAGGATGCTAACGTTAGCTCCGGAGCTGCTGCCTGCCAGCTGTCAACACACAACACAGGCTAACTTACACAGCCAGCTGCAGCTAGCTTTAGCATTGCGGCTCGATGGCTTAACTAGGTAGTGGGCGGCAAGTTCATTGGGGAGGGGGGGGGGGGGGGGCAATATTAGTCACATAGGTTAGATTATGGTTACGGCATATCTATGGCCTCGTAAGAAAGTTCTAGACGAGCGAGACAGTGACACAGTGTGACTACCGACGGCAAGCTAGCCACCGTGACTATTAGCACCTGCCCTATATATTTCTCTGCACTTTGGCATGCTGGGGTGATGTGACAGAGGATTTTAATTTGAAACCATGGAGTCACTCGGGAAGCATGTGACGTTTGGCTTTATTGTGAAAAGCTTAAACATTTTGATGCAACATCTCCATGTATAAAAAGGTAAAGATATACTGGGCATAAATATTGATGCTCTCATAACATTTTTAATCTAAAAGAGAAAATCAACAACAACACACACACACACACACAGTTGCCATCTTAGCTAACGTCACTGCTTGCTCAAATAATACCAACAGAAAAATAATAATACACAAGTTGTGCAATAAACCCTAGATTATAATGCTTTAGTTGGGGTTCTGTTGAATTATATTCAGAGAGGTATTTAAAAAAAATGCGAAACCCCAGTTGATATAAAGACTGCATTAGTTTTAGATAGAGCAGCTTAGTGTCTGAACAACATCTCAGACATATGTATTCTAATACCAGAATAATAACATTGATATAATGCATTGATAACATGTATCTCCTCTGTTGTCTTGCATCCCATTTTCTAACATTTCAGACAGAGCCACAAACCCACTGAACAGACACGAAGACTGGAGTAGCATCCACGCCTTCTGTGACCAGCTCAACAATGATTTGGAGGGGTAAGAGGACATTTGTTTGTGCTTCATATATTAATTATGGTCTGATTGTTGCTGATCCAAGTGTATTAATCCTGGAGACCCCAGCTGTGGTAGTGGTTATCTTTTCAACCAAAGACGTTTCTCTGATTTAATTTAAAAATCAATGAAATCCTTCCTCTTTGTTAACTAAACTGAACTGTGAATGTAAATTCACACATGTACAGTATTCAGTTCAATACCTGCATGTGCTAAATACAAATCACACTCATCTCTGTACGTTAGGCCTGTAAAGATATTTTTAAAAAGCACAAACATTTGTTTTTTAGATGTGAACATTGTCACGTTGTCTGTCGGGTTATTTGGTTGCATAATAATGGGAAATTGAACAGACCTGACATTTTTCAGCAGTCATTCTCAACTATTGTAGAATTCATCAGTGTTAATTTTACATTTAACACTGGAAACTATTTTTTTTTTAATTCCACAGTATGATAACAGTAAAACAGGGAAATATTAGATATTGATATCTTGCTCAGCACTGCTTGCAGCACAGTTTATCCCACTTGCATTCGCTCACTTACTTCCCCTCAACTGCTCTGGGCATTCAGTTTGGTTTGTGACTTGTGTTCCAGACCTCAGCTGGCCACCAGGCTCCTGGCCCACAAGATCCAGTCCCCACAGGAGTGGGAGGCCATGCAGGCCCTGCTGGTGAGTTCAGATCTGACCCAGAACCAGCTGCTTCTGCACCGCTAATCCTAGTTTTCAGTGCAAATGTTTTTTTTCTACTTTACAAAGCCTTTACTGATTTTCTACCCCACTAATTGTACAGATATTTAAATTTATTTTGATTTTCTAATTATTTTACTGCTTTAAGATTTCAACTTTTGGCAGATTTCATCCACACATTATCTATGGGCCCCCAAAACCAATATGCATCAAACCCTAAATCAGAAGCATGTAGTAGATGATGATGTTAGGCTTTCAAATGAGTCTGTGTTCCTCATTATATTGTCAGGAATATACAGTAAAGTAACAGAAAGAAACCTAAATTCACCGTAACGGTTTGTCTAAATATGATTTAAATAGTTTTAAGCGTCATTTTAGAGCATGATGTTGCCGTTTTCAAATTGTTTAATTTTTATTTTTTTGCATTGTATTTCTTGTCTAGGTTCTGGAGACGTGTATGAAAAACTGTGGGAAAAGGTTTCACAGTGAAGTGGGCAAGTTCCGTTTTCTCAATGAACTCATCAAAGTAGTTTCTCCAAAGGTAAGACTTTGTGTGTCTTTTTGACAGTTTTTATTTTTAATCACGTCTGTTGTGTGTAAATCACTCGGTTGTTGTCCTCAATCCCCCACTCAGTACCTGGGCTCCCGGTCACCAGAGCCAGTAAAAAAGAAGGTTTTGGAGTTGATCTTTAGCTGGACTTTGGGGTTACCAGAGGAGGCCAAGATCTCAGATGCCTATCAGATGCTGAAGAAACAAGGTGGGAGGCTAACTTCTAAAGTTGTTTGGAGGCGATAAAAGGTTTCAGCCATAGTCACTTTTTAAAGCTTTAGTGCGTAACTTTTTGATATTAATCAACGTCCGTTACATTCAAGCCATTGCCAGATGAGTTGCTACAAAGCTTATTAAGACCATCAGCTCCACCCAACTCCACACATCTTCCACATAAAGAAGATTGTGGCGTCCGGCAACTTTCACACGCAGAAATATGAGTGAAGATAATTACCATGTCTTTTTTTAATCCTCTGTCCTCCTTGGCATCTACCAACTGCGTGGCTTGTATCATGTTTCGTTGTCATTACTTAGAATTCCTCATTTTGGGGGGGGGGGGCAACAGAAACTACGCACTATAGCTTTAAGATTAACTTAGTAAAATTCTTTACATAGTAATAACGGCTAAAGCAACATACAATAATTACAGTGATAAGTAAGTAATGACTGGAAGCATTTAACTCCTTTTTCTTCTTCGTATTCTGTGTTTGTGATCAGGTATTATTAAACAAGACCCAGAGCTGCCACCTGACAAACTACTGAACCTTCCTCCACCCAGACCCAAGAATGCCATTTTTGAGGACGAGGAGAAGTCAAAAGTAAAGACTTGTCTGTTAAAAGACAATAATCACAATAATAAAAAGATGCTTTCCAACACGAGAATAAAATGTGACCTGGGCCA
Source organism: Gymnocephalus cernua (assembly GCA_023631565.1). Taxonomy (NCBI): domain Eukaryota; kingdom Metazoa; phylum Chordata; class Actinopteri; order Perciformes; family Percidae; genus Gymnocephalus; species Gymnocephalus cernua. The sequence continues at coordinate 5,772,838 of CM042441.1, forward strand.
GTTTCCTACCCACTGTGCATGCTGTCATGATTATGCTCGTATTCCCTCTCGGGATTTCTGAATTTTGTTGACACATTTTTCACCATGGGAACTCTGCCTGTCTCTGCCTGCTTTGTCAGATGTTGTCTCGCCTGTTGAATAGCTCGCACCCTGATGACCTAAAAGCTGCCAACAAACTCATCAAGGAAATGGTCCAAGAGGTAAACCTGTTTCCTTCTCCTCCTTCCTACTCCTTTTTCGGTTCTACATTAACTGCACCTTCACGTTTTAGCACTGCACGCTCTCGGTGTGAGTGTTACACTCTGGGCAGAAACATTAGCTAATTGAGGAAGTGGGTTGGTTGCCTTGGAGGGTGTCGTGTGTCACTAGCAGAGTAGTTTTCCCAATGGCCTCTCCCTGACCTTGCTGTACCTCCCCAGTCGTGCCTTTGGCTATGCTTTTGTGTTGTTATTTTAGGTTTCAGCAGCTTGCTTCATGCATGTATAATTTTCACACACATGCACGTTTGAGGTCACAGCCTGCTATGTGTGCCGTTTGATTTTTGTCTCTCGTCTGTCGCAGGATCAGAAGCGAGCAGAGAAAGTGTCAAAGCGGGTGAACACCATTCAGGAGGTGAAGGAGAGCGTCACTCTGCTCTCCCAGCTTCTGCAGGACTACGACAGCACCGCCGACAATCAGAGCGACGCCGAACTCTTACAGGTGAACTGAAAGATGCTTTGGATCAGAGGGAGATCAAGACCGTTCAGTGCATAGAGGCCGACATTCGATTTGAAGGTATTTAATCTAGTGGGTTTTGTGTGGTCAGGACCTGTACCAGCGCTGTGAGAAAATGAGACCGACACTGTTCAGACTGGCAAGTGATACGGAGGACAACGACGAGGCTCTGGGTGAGCATTGCTTTTATTCATCTGCCATTATTTATCATAAAAAAAAAGGAATGATCCCTCCTTGTTTATTTGCTGCAGAAATGTCTTGTAGTCCTCATCAGGCAGAGCAAAAGACGCAAAGATCATTTATTGCAACGTGTAAACTGGTGTTTTTTTTATCTTCCATCTTAGAGGCCTCCAACAAGACACTAAACTCAGCCTTCCTTGTTCTTTCAAAGTTGTGTCTGATAAGATAGACACGCCCACAATATAAAAAAACTAAACGAGCTATTAATCATTCAAAGCTGATGCCAATCAGTGTTAAAGCATTTATTGCCACTCTTTACATACACATTAAGAGTCTTTACTGTCTTTGTCCTGCATGAAGCTTTGATATCCAGGACCGCTGTTTTTAATTATTTCACGAGCCCTTTGCAATTCACTGTAAAATATTGAAAAATACAGATAATCAACTTGGTTGGATAATTACAGTTGGCTTATTGGAGAAACTTTGTGTTTACTTCTCTCCTCAAGCCCATAGAGCTGCTGAGGTTCACTATATTCCCTAGTATCCCTAGTATTCCCAGTGCTGGTTTTCACCAAATCTCGTATCAGATACGTTTAAGCAACGTTCCTTTACTTCTGCTTGAATGATTTTTGCATACAACTTATTTTTGTGTTTGGATTTGGTTTGGATCTGTAATTTCTAAGCTCTAGTGCACCCCGCTGCCCAGCAGGACCGACATCACTTCAGACTTTTCTTGTTACACTGAAAACAATAAGGAGTATTTTCTCACGTCTTTCCACAGCGGAGATCCTGCAGGCCAACGACAGCCTGACTCACATCATCAACCAGTACAAACAGCAGGTGAAGGGGGAAATAGTCAACGGCAACAACACATTAAACGCACAGAAACAAACAGGTGGGTGAAGCACTGGGCACAGAAACACATTACGAGGGTTTCAATAGATTGGTTTATTTTTTTTTAATTATCAGTCTACAACAGAGGAGCATGTCCAGTGGCAGACTTCTGTCACGGTCATGCTCAACAGACAGGTTGAGGAGGTCTTCTGTCCCCAGGGCCATCCAACTCTTCAATACCACACAAAGGGGGAGGGGAGAAATGGACTTTTCAGCATGAGCCCGTCTCTCTCAGCCCCCACCATTATATCACTCTCTCTCCTACACAATCTGGACTGTGGTCGTAACATCTACATCTTATAACTCATTCCCTGTTATATTATTTCTTTTCTAGTTTGTCAAGCAATTCTATTATATATCTATCATTCTTGTCTTTTCATAGTCATATAGTTAATATTTAATAATAAGCTATTGCACTGTTCAATCCCTGCACTGTTCACTTTTGCACTACCACCATTGCACACAGTCTACCATAGCACCTTATCATGGTCACTGCATCACATGGTCAGTCCATACCAGACCTTTGGAATCACTTCACAAAATGGTTAACTCTTTAAATTTATATGAGTGGTTTTTATGTATGTGAGATATACATGTTGTGTTATGGTTGTCTACTACTGGATGCCTAAAATTCCCCTCGGGATGAATAAAGTATCTATCTACATTTGTTTTTATTCTTTTTTTAAATCAATTGGCTTAAATCCATTACTCACAGGAGGAGGGACGGCACTGCTAGATCTGTCAGGATTGGACACATCGCCACAGTCGCCTCCGTCCTTCCCAGAGTTCCCCACTCCAACAGACAGCCTCAACGCCCCGTCGCAGGAGATGGGGATCAGTCTCCTCGACGACGAGCTCATGTCACTCGGTAACCGCACGTCAGACACCAATACGTTGCATGCAGAATATGAATAGTGATTGTGTGGAGTTCTCTAGGCGTTGAACCACAGTCCTAAATAGTGCTGCTACCTTTTTTTTGTTGTTGCATCCAACAGGTTTAAGTGAAGGAACACACGCCTCCAACCCTCACTCCCAGCCTGAGGACTCCACAGCCTGGGACTCCTTCCAGGTATTATTATTATTATTATTATTATTATTATTATTATTATTATTATTATTATTATTATTATTATTATTACACTGTTGTCATTTGTCAAACACACTTCTTCACAACTTCTTTATAAATTTCAAGGCAATGGGCATCATCGCTGTTAAAACGGTGCAGTAAGAGATGCTGTGCAAAGATTGTTTATCTGAACTCAACTGCCAAACAAATAGTGGCCAGGTTGGCTCAGTTGGTAGAGCGGGCGCACATATGCAGAGGTTTGATCCTCGACGCAGAGGGTCCAGGGTTCGAGCCTGACCTGTGACAGTTTTCCTGCATGTCTTCCCCCCCCTCTCTCTCCCCCTTTCATATCTCAGCTTTCCTATCAAATAAAGGCAGAAATGGCCCAAAAAAAAAAAATACAACCCCCCCACCCTTCAGAATCTCGGAGGTTTCTGCCTTTCCTGGTTCACATCAACATGATGACCCCCCATCACTCGCTTGCACAAGCAACTGGCGCCGCCTGTTGCCAATTGGCTGGAATAGTGTTGTTTGGCTTGTGCGCACCTTTCTGTTTGTCTTGCATTTACACAGCCAGGGCTGTTAGGAACACCAGATTTTTATTTTTTCACATAAACCCAACTGGCTGTGTGGACAGAGAGAACTGAACTGCTTAGCTCCAGCCATCTTAAACAGGAAACAGAAGCAATCAGGCAGAGTGGATTCAGGTGTGGCCACTTGGACTGCCTCCTTATCACCTGCAGGGACAAATACCCAAGAGCCACCCACAGAGTGGGGCATCACACTTACTATACCTTTTTAATACAGCTCCAGTATAATCAACAAGACATCCGTAGCACTATTTAACTCTCACTTTCTACTTGCAGTCCTCTGACAGCATAGACACAGACATCCCAGCAGCACCCAGTCTCCTCCTGAGTCCAGACCCGCCCTCCTACTCTCAGCCCCTCTCGTCTGGCTCCACCCCTGGGAACTCGGCCCTGGACGAGCTGGAACTGCTGGGAAAGACACTGATGCAGCAGTCCCTGCCTCCAGAGGGCCTGCAGGTCAAATGGTATTTAACTTCCACTACTGTCACATTACTGTGGGAAATAACCTCACGTTTTAGTTGGATATGCTTGTCTGCATGTGTAGTTTAAATAGATTATTGCAGTAGCAGCTGCTGTTGGTATAAGGATTTCTGTTTAGTTTTCAAACATTGGACACTGCTAGAACTCAGCTACTGCACTCATTACTGAAACTCTATAAAGAAACAACAGCCGTCTGCTTTGACTTTTTACTTCTCACATTTTCATTCTGGCTGTTGTTTAGGTAACTCTTAGTTGCCTACATGGCTCAAAAATGCCCCTTATAGGTTTTGTCTCCTTATGCACTTAGTTAAAGGGGGATTTTTTTTTTTAATTGGCAAGTCTTTACATTCAACCAACCAACAATATTGAAAGGAGATATCGTAACATTTTCAGTTTCACAACACACACGTTCACACAGTTACATTTGTAAAGCTTCAATTTAAAAAGCGCACACGCAGATGAATTGTTCATGTATCTGTTTTCAGGGACAAGCAGCAGTGCAAACCAACTCTGAGAGATCTCCAGAGCAAGTCTGGCCACAACATTACCCCAACCCCCATCCCGACCTTCACCGCTGAACATCCGCCACCTCTCAACTCTCAGCCCAGCTCCGCAGTCACGTTGCTGGATATGTCCCCCACTCACAACGAGACTCCTTCTGCAGAAGTCACCCTGACTGATGTTTTTGTACCGCTAGAATCCATTAAGCCCAGTAAGTGAGCTTGATGGCTTCATGCTTCTGTGCACCCAGAAAGTACAGAATCATTATATGCTCACCTCCTCTTCTCTCTGTCCTTTCTCTCTCCAGGTAGTCTGTTACCTGTGACTGTGTTCGACGGACACAGTCTGCGGGTTCTCTTTCACTTTGCTCGCGACTCGCCTCCGTCTCGTCCTGATGTGCTGGTGGTGATCATCTCCATGCTGTCCTCTGCTCCTGTCCCCGTCACAAACATAAACTTCCACACCACGGCTCCAAAGGTCAGCAGTAAGACACCTCAAGGCCTTCGTCTCCCATTAGATAACAGTTGTTACTGAACCGCTGCAGCCCATTAACTGTACTCAGTAAAGAAAGAATGTTGTTCGATTTCATTTCTCAACTGTAGTCTATGGCAGTGAAGCTGCAGCCCCCATCAGGAACAGAGCTCCCAGCTTTCAACCCCATCCTTCCTCCTGCTGCTGTCACACAGATCCTGCTGCTGGCCAACCCAAACAAGGTACGCACAGATCTCTATTGTATCTAGACATCGAGTTTCTCCCTTAAAAGAACCTCCCTTTTGTGTCTAAACTGTTCCACTGGACTTAAATTGCTCAAGCAGGACAGTAACCACAAAGTCTTACTTATGAGGGTCAGAGGGTTTCTTATGCTGTACAGATTGTAAAGCCCCTTGTTTGATTGGTTTTGTCAAGTGTTTGTCTTAATGTTATTTCATTAGATACGATAATAGCAGACACTGTGCCGACAACTACGGCAAGAAATGGAAAGTCTCCGAAAGGAAATAATCCCTTGAAAAACACACTACGCTGCAAACGTCACTTTACAGTTTTCTTCGCAGGCTGTGACAGTATGTATTGTCAGAATGAGCAGAGTATGTCCAGCTACAGCTCGATTGACGCTAAGGGGCATTATAAAAAAGCGACACTACCAAGTAGAAGAAATTAAATTGCACACAATACTATATAGAAACAACAATAGAAAAAAATACAATAGAAAACTGGGGGAAAACAAACAAAAATGCCACTTGATTTGATTTCAACACCTCCGGTCCTGGGATCTGTGATCAGTCGGTAGTTATCCTTGTTATATCTCTGAGTAGTGCTTCTGACTCATGCCAGTAAGAGAAGTACAGAGAACTATAATCCAATCCACCTCTCTTTTCTTTGTGCTTCAGGAGAAAGTGCAGCTGCAGTACACACTAACCTTCACCATGGGAGAGCAGGAGCACAGTGAGAGCGGCAGTCTAGAACAGTTTCCTCCTCCAGAGACGTGGGGGAACCTATAGCATTTAAACCTGACAGACTCTCGCCTTCAGGCTCAGATTCCTTCCTAAACCGACTCTCCGCATACGCCCGGTTTCCTTTTTAAACACATTGTACTTTCTTTAATTGGTAATGATTATTTTCCTTTGGATTACGCTCATGCTCAGTCAGTGTAACGTGTGTATGCTTTACTCTAAATGAATCATGTGTGTCTAGGTCTAGTCTGCTGTATGTGGCTGCTTTTAAAACAAACCTGCAACATGCTTTCCCAAAGCTGTTGCAGTCTTTTCATATGGTTTTCTTTTCATATCGACAGTGCTACGAGAAAAGAAAACTATATCAAAAGTGTGCATATTTTGCTCTTCTGGTGTGAGTTTGAATCAATTATCAGTTGCGTTTACCCTCACCTCTGCATGCTCTTTCAACATGGGACACAACGCTTGTGAAATCCAGCGCACCAAAAGAGAAAGGACGTAAGCATTACATACACACAGCTCATCTTAGTTTGCAAAACAAAGTTATACTTGATCAACGTTTTGTGGCGTGTATTTAATGAGGAGTGTATAGCACTCAATTTCCTTCGCAATGACCGAGTTCACTTTATGATTTGCACAGATTGTTTTTTGATTGTACTGGTTTCTGGTCTTTTCCTCATCTTGTTAAGAACATTTACTGTAACATGAGTTGTGTATCATCTGCCATATGTGCCTATTTTGCAGTTCTTACATTTAACTTGTAGTGGGTTTGAATGGATTTGTTTTTCTCATCTGTTACACATCAGTCATATTGTCTGAGATACAAATCAGCTACATTATAACCTTAAATTCTTAATATATTCAAAGCATTTTCAGTAGGGTATAAGTTACATGTTGACTAATCTTTTCTTTAGCTTGTGATTTTAAGTTTATTTCAGCATTTATTGGGTAAAACTGAAACATCATGCAAACTGAGATGAACCCAGGTGCTCTTCGCACCGTGTTTGTCTCAAAACACGTTTAACTCGTTTCTACAGTCTGCGATGCATGTCAGCCACGCTGAACACGTCCTCCTCCCCACAGGCTCTCATCACATTCCCCTGCACTAAGCTCCAATACGACTGCTTTGTAAATACCAATGATGGCAGTCCTGTTATGTACATTTGACTTGTGCAGTGTGCAAGAGCATAACACTGGTAAACTACTCCAAATGGGTAATAAAGTTTTTTTTTTTCTTGGTGACCTGAAGGCCTTTTTATTTGTGTTCTGTTTTCACCACATTAAACCAAAACAATACCTAGAGCTACCATCGGATTCCATGGATTTTAGTGTCAAGGATTTCAAGACCACGCAGTGATATGTTGCAGAGCTTTATTAAACTGTAAAAATGAGACTTGGTATTTGCTAGGAAAATCTTAATCATCACTGGTAATTAAACTGAATAACGTAATCTACAGAGGAGTCTCTGTAAACACACTTGTCTCATTTACTTTAACTGCTGCCACGGAGATACAAAGCCCCAGAGTTGCCTCTGTATAGCCAAATACATAATATCTATGTATCGAGATAAAAAGAAGGAAAACTAAACATCTCTTTATGGAAAACCTGTTTTTTTAAACCTAATTGTGCTCAAACTACACCAGGATCTCCATATTTTCCTTTAATCAATTCAAAGTAATCGTATAGCTTACAAACACAAAAATAAAAGATATTGAACCTAAAACAGAAACAAGCTTGTATACAAGAATTAACTTCTCACCTACCTGTGATACACCTAAAGGGGAAAATCAGATACTTCATAAATCCTATGTGGCAGCTCACATACAGAGGCTCAATACAAAAACAGCATGTTATTTTTAAAGACCATCATTACAAACTTAGTCAAATGACACAGACAAGCTTCTGTCACACTAAATAATTAATGTTGATTAATAAAGAAAGTCAAAAACTAAAGGTGTTACCCAGCTAATAAACAAACTGGGAACCAGTCTAAATTATTCCATATCTTGATTTTGAATGTGTCTGATGCGTGTGTGTGTGACTGCTGCGTGCACGTGTGTGTGTGTGTCTGTGTGTCTGCTGCGTGCGTGTGTGAGTGAATGAGTGAGTACGACTGATGCACAGATCACATTACTTCCTGCCTGATGGAGGGGGTGGCTGTGGAGGAGCGAACTGGAACGGCGAGTGCCCCATCAGGCCCATCATGGGCTGGGGAGGGTTGAACTGCTTGGCCATTAGAGGCTGGGGGCCGGCTGAACAAGGTGGGGCCTGCCCTACTCCACCGCCCCCCGACCCAGAGCTGCCCCTAGAGCTGCTGTACTGACTGCTGCTGCTGCTGCTGTTGCTGCTGTTATTCTGATACTGGTCGTATGAGCTGGAGCTGGAGCCGTAGCTGCGTCCTCCGTCCCTGCTGCTGCGATCCCTGTGAGACGAGGAAGATGAGGAGGAGGAGCGTTCCCGGTCCCGGCTGCTTCCTCCACGGCTATCTCGGCTGTCGCGGCCATAGCTGCTGCTGCTGCTGCTGCCATGGCTGTCCTTGGTACTGCTGCTGCCTCCACCCACAGAACGCATTCGCCGGTCACACGTGTCCTGGTACATCAGGTTGGGATTGTTAGAATTGGAGCTGCCACGAAAACGAAGGCGGCCACCTGGAGGTAAAAAAAAAAAAAAAGGAAGAGAGAGGGAGCACAAACAGCAATCAAACGGCTATGTTTGACTAGCAACAACCTCTCCCTCAGTCAAGTGTATTTCATGTTCAATTAAGCTGTTGTATCTTTCATAATACCCTCATACTAAAGACATTAGGAAAGACAAAAACTAGAATTCCCCCCCTAAACTTATTCCCCTTTGATGGTGAGATCTCAGCAGCTAAATTGTTTAAGCCACCATATAAAATATGATATCATCTAATCCAACAGGAAGTGCCTCTCACCCCCTCCGCCTCCTCCCCGTCCAGTATCAACTAGCTGCAGCAGTTTGGGATTGATGGCCTGGCGGGCCTCCTCCAGCACCCGGATCAGCTCGCGGGCCTGGCGGAGGTTCCCTGGAGTGAAGAAGGTGTAGGCGGTGCCTTTGTTGGTGCTGCGGGCCGTACGACCAATGCGATGGATGTAGTCCTCCGATGAGTTGGGGTAGTCGTAATTGATGACAAACTTGACATCCTCCACATCTTTTGACATTTGAGCCAGCAGTAGTTGAGGACGGGCGGTGTGACGGGATCCGTTACAGGGATGGAAAAGACAAAAACAAAAGTCAGAACGGAACTAACACCGCTTGAAAAGTGAATCAATCAATTTACTCCATTCATGAATGTTAAGCTTTGTGCCTTTGGAACTGGGAACATTTAGACAGACAATACCTGCAAGACACCTATATTCCTCTGAAAGCACTCACTTACCTGTTAAATGAGAAAACTGTTTGTACAATACACAATTAAGAAATGAATTTACTTACCATGCCAATTACACAAGAGAGCTCTATTTCCAATTATAGTAATGATAAGTGTACTTGCACACATGCAAATACAATACGTTACGTGCAGCCAAAGCTACAGATCAACTGAATTAAGTGATGGAGAAAGTTACAGTGGTTTGCTGAAGAATTTGGGGAAAATAATTTTAAGAAGTGACCCTACAGGCAACCCTTGTGTAAAATACAGAATCAGTGACCTGATGGTTTAGGTATAAGAATCAAATGAGAAAGTGAATTTCAATATATTTTCATAACAAATTAGAGGTCTGTTTCTCATTACAGTTGACAAAGGGCTGATGATGATGAAGGCTGGCGGAGGAAAAAAGGGGGAAGGGGGTGGTTGAGGTACTTACCCTGTATTAGAGATTTAGTGATGGCTTACAAAGATACTCCTCTGCCCAAATTATTCTGCCATTTCTTATATTAGTGGGTGGCAGTGACAAATAACTTTGTTATCTTGATGTAGAGGGGTGGAAGTGGTAGATTTGTGTCTTAAAGGCTTTGATTGGAGTGGCTTGTTCCAAATGCCTCCATGGTCACTTCCAGTGGCAGTGATATCAACGAGCCCAGCTTTTCAAGTTTAGTAACAAGAAACAGATACTAAGGAGAAGCCTTGTGGATGTGTTCTGTAAGAGGGATCTGAGAGCGGGCTCTGCCAGGGCATTTGAGTCCTGACAGTTCATGCTAGTCCTTATGACTAGTTGAAAGCAGGACACGCGGTAGATTTGGGGATAGAGGGCAAACAAAAAGGGCAGGGGTCTGCAATGGTTTAAAGAAAACAACAAGAAGATAATAGAAGACCAGGATAGGAGGTTGAAGGAGTAAGCTTGGTAAAAAGAGGCAGAGAAAAAGAGACAAATGCGAGACAGAAGGAAACATTTAAGAAATTAGCAAAAGAGGGTGAGAAGTGACAACCGAGTGAGAAAACGACAGCAGGAAAAAGAGAGATGATGTGTTATAGAGGCAGAGAAATTAGAAAGGACAGAAAGGAAGGAGGATGTAGGGAAATCGTTTATAGAGAGGTGGCTCCTCCAGGCCAGGACTCCTGCCAGCCAGGACCAGACATGACGTCCGCAGAGGGAGAGGCCGGCCGGCACAGCCAGTGGTGGGGGGTGTCAGGGGCTGGCATCAGGGGGCAGTTCAGAGGGGAGACTCCAGCATAGCCGTCCATGCCCGGCATTGGCTGCTTTCCACCCTCACTTCCTGGCAGTTGTCTCTTTCTCTGTCTTCTTGTAACGCACCACTGTTTCTCGGCTTCACAAAACTTAAGTATGATCTATCAAACTGATCTGCAGGACCAATTTAAGTCAAAAAAAATTTAGTTGTCCAACGTTTGATATTGGGAATGGAAATGTATCTCCTCAAGGACTGTGCAGTACTTTCTTAATCCATATCCCATCAGAATAAATACACAAAATATATTGAAAATGTTAAAAATTCTCTGAGTTAATTTAATTAGTGGTGCGTCACTGTGATGATGGCATGGGTGAGGGGGAGCCCACCCTCCTTCGTACCCCCCTCTTCGCCCTCTCGACTGACAGCCGCCCCCGACCCTGGATCAAATTTGGAAGCCCAGCAGCACTCCGCGCTCGCACCCCTCCCCCCCTCGTCGCCCAGGCAGCCAGTGTCCTGGAAGGGGGGAAGAGTTTTGTTTGTGGGCTCTGTTCTAGGTTTTCAGCGGAGATGGCTGAGTCTGGGACTGATTAATCAGGCCGTCTCTCTCCCCAAGTCAGCTTTCGATTTGTCATGCCTGAGTCCGGCTGCAGGCTCCCGAGGGCCTGTGTGCTTCTAGTTGCCGGAGGAGAGACTTGGAAACAAAAACAAACAAAAAACAAAGAAAACAAAATGAAAAGAAAACAAATGAACATAGAATTAGGTTAAAGATTGACTGCCATCCTGTAAGGGGCTGCTTCACGAGCCTCACCCCTTACAGCGTCACACTTTATTCAACATTATTCCTATGTTCCTGTTTTTATGCGTTATTCAACAGAACAAATATTTACAGGAAACCCTGCTTCAAATAGGATATACTTCTTAGATACACACTTTATCTGAGAAGCGTCATATGTTCTTTGGAAGAAAAGCAAATCTGTCTGCGTTTGTGGTTAACTTTTGATCATTAAATCTACTTGAATAAACATGCAGTGGAAAGTCTAATCCTTATATAATGACCATTGTTATTATTATAATACAAATTAAATGGTCAAATGTGTACCCCTATCAGTGTGTGGTTATACTGAGGAAATGATTTGCTTAGCACTTGAGCACACAGGACATACCCAAACCACGCGAGGCCACGTCCGTAGCGATGAGGATGGGAGCTTTGCCGCTACGGAACTCTAAAACATGAGTCGAAGAATAGATGATGAGGAGCTGAACATCATCTTAAAAGAGAAAAAAAGAAAAGAAAAAGGGAACAAAATGCTTGTAGAAATCACTGTTCAAATGTTTGTTGTACCTGTTAACACCCAGTCTCTCTCTGGCTGGCTCTTGTCGCCATGAATACACATCGCTGGCCATCTGGAAGAGAGACGAGCCCGTTTTCACATAAATTACCATGTAGGTTTGCCCAGTTAATATCACTATGATTTTACATTCTCAATCCCCAAAATGAAATGCATGTCTTCCTGTTCCAACTAACATCTGGGCCAGATACAAAACATGTTGACCAAACTGTATTCATTTCATGTTTATTTGAAACAGGGACATATGCTACCACATAGACATTTGTGCAACAAATCTCGATTGTACAGCATCACAGCATTTATTGCTGGTTTTTAATGCCTGTCCCTAGTACAGAACGCTGTCATTACTCACCCATCACGTCTCATCCTGCGTGTGAGATCGTCACATCGTTTCTTGGTCTCCACGAAGATGATGGTCTTGTTCTCTTTCTCAGCCATGATCTCCTCCATCAGCTGGAGCAACCTGAGGAAAGAAAATAAAAAAAGAAATGACCAGATTTATAATATTTACAAATTATATACATGTATATCCACCCTCACTTATCACTTAAAAAAAAGACCCCACAGTCATTAATTTAAGGATTAAGAGGGAAAGAGATCCAGTAAACAGGAATATAATCAAGCAAGGAAATTAACAAAAGGACCTAAATAATACAAACCAAACAAACTGGAATAAACAAAAGCAGTAAAAGAAAGATCTGCTATGTGGCCGGTTTACTTACTTGTGGTCCTTCTCACTATCCATACAGACATCAACTATCTGAAGGATGTTGTGGTTGGCGCTGAGTTCCAGCGCTCCAACATTGATTTGGACATAGTCTTTCAGAAAGTCCTCTGCCAGCTGGCGAACCTCTTTAGGCCAGGTAGCGCTCCACATCAGGGTCTGTCTGTCGGGCTGAGCAAATAGCACACCACATAGACAAAAATAAGTAATGACAGATACTAAAATGAATGCTAAAGCACAATGCATAAGCTGGCAAAGCCAGAATTCCACTGCTGCTAAAACACACTAATAGATTTTCTATAAAAAACAAATGTACGAGGTTTACCCTGATCTGGTCTAGAATCTTGCGAATCTGGGGTTCAAAACCCATATCCAGCATGCGGTCGGCTTCATCCAGAACCAAGTATGTGCAGCGTCGCAGGTTGGTCTTTCCAGCCTCAAGGAAGTCAATCAGACGACCTGGAGTGGCAATGCAGATCTCAACACCTAGGAGAGACAAACATAGTATATCACAGACTAATCTAATGTGGATTTCAATCGGAAACAATTGTTATAGCTGACCAAGACAATAAATAAATATATCAGATAGTACTGACACAAAACGGTGTTAATGCAAACAGTAAATACTCCTAACCTCTCTCCAGGTCTCTGATTTGAGGTCCCTTGGGAGCACCCCCATACACACAAGTGCTTTTGATGCGGGATGACTTTCCGTAGTCGTATGCCACCTGCTGCACCTGCTGCGCCAGTTCTCTTGTGGGGGCCAGAACCAAGCACTGCAGGGCAGATATATAAGGCCAGAACAAATATTGACACATTAATGTTGTGTTAAGATGGCCTTGATATCTTTCATCATGCAATATCCAAAAGCAGACTACTTCTTGATTAGTGTATTCCTTTTCTATTCACGTACAATGGGTCCATCTCCACGCTCCAAGTAGGGCTGATGATTGATGTGCACAATGGCAGGCAGGAGGTACTGAAGAAACAAAAGGGATGGGGGGGGGACGGGGGGTGTCAGTGGATTATGCTGCTGTGTAATTCACCAGTATGTTGTGTATTTCATCTTTACAGAGAAAGACACGTGTCTCACCGATAAGGTCTTCCCAGAGCCAGTCTGAGCAATGCCCACCATGTCTCTCCCGCTGAGGGCCAGAGGGAAGCCTTGTGCCTGAATGGCTGTGGGCTCCTTGAAATTCTGCTGCATCAGAACATCCAATACATATTCTAGATGGAGAGGCAGAAAAATAAATATAATATGTAACGACAGATTTAGTTTGGCAGTTGTATTTGCTGTGAATGTGTAGATACTGATGGTGCTTACGGGGAAACTGTGCCTGATTGAAGGTAGTGACAGGCTTTGGGCAGCCTGAACCTCGAACAGTGATTTCTTTCTTCCTGCAGTACTCCTCAACATCATACTGACAGCACAAGACAACAACAGAGTGTGTGAAAACAACAACAGACTAAACACTAGCAGTGCAAATAGGGCTGGGCGATATGGAGAAAATCAAATAACACATAACACAATATTTTTGACCAAATACCTCGATATTGATACCGCAATGATATTGTTGTGTTGACTATTGGTGCTTTCACAAAATATTTACACAATGAGACAACACTTATGCCATATTACGATATTACGATATCCAAAATCTAAGACGATATCTAGTCTCATATCACGAGATCGATATAATATCGATATATTGCCCAGCTCTAGTTGAACCCCTGCACACAGTAATGACACCATGTTATGTGCACGGCTGCTGTGAGCAGTGGAAGCTAACGGTTTGGTCAGTCGGCTGTACTCTGTTGTGTCCTGTAGTGCGTGTACAACGGGTGAGAGATGGCATGGTAAGGGTCATGTGTTGGTTAATGTAGAAACAGACAGATTCATTACTGCTGCTGTTCATATGGACACAGTTAGAGCCGTCCACTGCAGGTCAAAGGTCAAATAAACACATTGTCATTCTCATATATACTGATGCTGTATATGTCTCTGTCCATATTACAGAATGCATGAATAGTGTGTGATAGGAGAGTTTACTGCTTATGCTAGTAGATATGATAGAAGTGACAGACAACTAGCTTTATTAAGGTACAGTAATGAAATGGTGAGCTTTGTCTCCACAATAAAGGATCTAGATTAATGACTAAGACATGTATATGTGTTGTCGCTCTTATTAGTAACACATGGATGGATGTTTATGCTCTTAAAATGCATGTTCTTGTTATTTTCATCTGCCAGCAACGTTCAAGCTAAATAGCAGTGAAAGTACATTTGAGAGTGAGAGTGTGACCTGTTATGCAACATTAACAAAGGCAGCGCTGTGCTGATTGTGTTCTGGCAGGGCAAAGCAAAGCATTTTTACTACACTAGAATGACTCTTTCATGCCCAAAACAAAAGTTTACATTATTAGGTAGATGTATCAGAAGATTAGACGGTGATATTTCGGGAATACCTGGCTCATCCGCTGTACATCCGGATGTTCAGTATAAAAGTTCTTCTCAAATTTCGGAAGCTCGTCCAGGTCCCATCTCTTCTTTCGCAAACGGTCCCCGGGGTTCCCGAACTTTCTACCCGGTGGTGGGCCGCCTCTGCTGGACCCGAAACGAGGGCTCCTGCAACGTGACGAGAAACACATCGTTTAGCTAGCTTTTACGACACGTTTTCGTGCTAGAATATGAACGTTATCACTGTTAATCGCAACAAACGCATCACAAACTTGTAAGACAAGTAGAATTTGCGCTAGCTCGCACGACATAACGTTAGCTAGCTAGCTAGCTGCTTACCCTCTGTCACGGCCACGGTCTCGATCTCTGTCTCCGTAAGAACCTCTCATGTTGAGGACACACGCTCTTCTATGAGAGCTAAATCAGTGATTTAATGTTGCCTTCCCTTTTCTCGGAGAGGTTACCTGGCTTTCGCTTATGGTTACCGTTTCAGGCCTTGCTTGAAAATCCCCGTAGCTAGCTATAGCTAACTAGCGATATCCGTCGCGATCTCTATTTTAACGTTACTTAGAACGCTAACGTTAACTGGATGAAGAAACTGTCTCTTTCTTATAGTCTTGTTGAAACTCAAATGTCACACAAAGCCAAGTTTTTTGTTGTGACGAGTTGAGACTTAAGTTAAACTGACACAACAAGGCGCTGCAAGCTCTACTGTTGTTGTTGTTGTTATTGTTGTTGTTAGCGGTTAGCATAGCTCACAGCTTGGAAGCGAAAGCTACTGTGACTGGCTGGCTGCGTAGGAAGCCCCGCCCCTCAGGTATGATTGACATGCTCATTTGTCTGCTACAGCAAACATAATCTGCTCTGTATCACGTTTGAGAGTAGAATCTGAAACTAAAAGGGATACATTTACATTTGATATTATTTTGGTTTAATGATGGCATCTCCTTGTTTTGTATTCCTTGGATGTAATACAGTTAGGTACAGTTAGGTATTACATATTGTTGTGATCATGCTAGTGTCTACAAGCAGTCTTAAACAAAAACCTGACAGGAATGTCTCGTTTGGATTTGTATTTTATTTCCTTTTTAACACCGACAGGAACCAATAGAGCATCAAAACAAGATATAATATTACCAATATACAAATTAAAGTGTACAACAGGAATAAAACAGAATATATGAAAATTAAAATATTAAACTAAAGCATTATACCAAGCAATGCCATTGGTGTCATCATTCACAGCGCTTAGTTTAACTATTTACAACATTCCTTCCCTTCTGGTATAATATTTCCTCGTTGAATATATATTCAGCTTAGTGATTAACATCCAGCTTTCAAATCGTAGTATCAAAGCTATCATTTGATAGTGTGTTGAATCAAGATGCTTGAGTTTGATATGCTGTTAACTTGGGGCAGAGTAAAAGGCAGCACATTTCACTTTTTCAAAACTAAGTTAGTGTTACAACTCAACTAAACCTTGCCTTTAACTGAAGCACTAGAGGTTCAGTGGGAAGCCCGATACGAAAGTGATGTGCTATTAACTGAGTGTAAGAGGTGGCTGTAGGGTTAGGGGTTAGCAGTCACAGCAGAAAAACAACTTTTCAACACGTCAATTATTCTGCTGACTGAATACGATTTTCTCATTAGAAAGTTGAGTGTGCTCTTTTGAGGACACACATCAATTCGGCTGTTAATTCTTCATCCGGACTACATTCGTACTGTTCGTTTACCTGTGGTCAAAAGACTTGTCAATCTGTAAAGTGTGTTTAGACTGCACTCACTGTAAAGTAAGAGGAAAACGATGATCATACATTTAGAGGCAGCAAAAGGATCTAGTCAGCTTTTATATCGCTGTGCTCTGCCATCAAACATTTACGATTACGACCACAAGCAGCTTCTTTACTGGCCCCTGCTAAAACGCATATTAAACAGCAGTTAATAACGTAGAAACTCTACTAACAGGAAAAACAAAAGGATGACAGGCAATTTGAGGATTTTTTTCTAACATGCATCACTGCTATAGTGCGCCCCTGAACAAATCTAAGTGCATCTATGCATCCACACTTTTAATGCCCATATATTTCTTTTCCAGATGTGATTTTAGTCCGATTTAAGGCCCAACACATTTTTGCATGGCCTTATCTGTCTGTAATGACCGATGCCCTGACTAACTCACTATAGCAGTGACGCCTTTATAAACAATACCAGCAGAGGCAGGCCTGATCTGTGCTGCATGTTATGCCCTTCATTATGGGATTACAAGCCACAGCACATCACAGCTGGGTCGGCTCTGCAGGGAAGTGTTTCTTCTTCAGTAATCTGTAATCTGTGTGGGTTTCGTCCTTCCGCCAGTCTCCCTGCCACACACTAATATCTCTCTGACAGCTGTTACCTCAGTGCTACACAAACAATAGCATTATGCGAGGAGCCCAACAGCGTCATACAATTACACTTTTGAGCTACTTGTTCATACGAACCCACAACAAAATGAAAACACAGAATATTTCGAACATTTCTGGAATAACAATTTTCCAACAAACTACTCTTTAAATTTAAAACCTTCAAGGTCATACATTTAAAATAAAAATTGTTATATATTAAAATAAAGCCTGGCAATTCAAAGGCTCCTTAGTTTTGCTTGACTATAAATCAATTCTAAATCTTAAGACAGTGTGTCTCATTGACTGGAGCACGGGGTACTCCTCAATATTTGGCAATGTTTCGGTAAGAGGCAAAATTGGCAGAGGAGTGAGGAGGAGTTTGGATTCAGAATCAATATAATAACTGAAAGATGAAGTGTTCTAGATTAAGATGGCACTTATTTGCTCTAGCATAGCATACACCTTATATCTGTCATTTATTTGTTTGCTGTGGTGTTTCATCTTAAGGACGCTATATGCAGGCACGGTTATTTGGACCCGTGTGATATGGTAGTTATGTCATTAATGGCCTCTATGACATCAACACAAATGACAACATGACCAGTTAATAAACCTGATAATGTCTAAACATCACGACTTCTCTTCTCCCTGATTAAATTTGACAACAACCTTTCCATCCTCTGTTCCTACTGTACCAATTATTACCTCTCTTTCCTTGTAAAAACACTCAATCCCTTCCCACAGTCTGTCAACCATAGCTCCATAAGTCTGACATGAATCAGATCTTTTCATTCTAAATGTAAAAAAGAAAAGGGAAACCAAATCTGATCTTCCATGTTAAGGTAACAACAAAATATCTGATTTGTCTCACAGAGGTGATAACAAAAAACAATATGGACTACAGGCGTAAAGTGAGTGAGAGTTTGAGTCTCAGAACTCGTCGTCAGAGCTGAGCAGCAGGGTCTTTTCGTTGTCTCCGCGGGTGCTGAGGTTACTGTGGCTACGGGAGACGGGTGGCCCCCCACTTCGCTCCAGTGTGGACTGCTGGGTGTACTGCTGATAAGCTGGGGAGAAGTTGTGGATGGCATCCTGGACCATGTCCCCTGGATTCATGGTCTCCTTCAGGCTGCTGGAGATGCTCTTCATTGGGGCACAGCGACCTGAAGGTAGAGAGGTCGGAACATTAATAAAGAGACCCAGAACAGGAGGGACGGGGAGGGAGGTATCAAAGTGAAATATGAGTGAGAAAATCCATAAACTATGTTTCCTTCTAACTGAATTTTCCAAAAAAATCTTTGAAATTTTACAGGATGTAAATTGGGAACGTCTGGAGGAAGCTCCTGTCCGACAGACCTTCAACTCACACCTCCGGCGGAGCTTTTCGTGCATCCCTGTGGAGGCTGGGGGCATTGAACCTGAGTGGACAATGTTCAAAGTTTCCATTGCTGAAGCTGCGGCAGGGAGCTGTGGTCTTAGGGTCTTAGGTGCCTCAAGGGGCGGTAACCCTCGAACACCGTGGTGGACACCGGTGGTCAGGGAAGCCGTCCGACTGAAGAAGGAGTCTTTCCGGGATATGTTATCCCAGAGGACTCCGGAGGCAGTTGCAAGGTACCGACGGGCCCGAAGGACTGCAGCCTCTGCCGTGAAAGAGGCAAAGCAGCGGGTGTGGGAGAAGTTCGGAGAAGACATGGAGAAGGACTTTCGGTCGGCACCAAGGCGCTTCTGGAAAACCGTCCGGCACCTCAGAAGTGGGAAGCGGGGAACCATCCAAGCTGTGTACAGTAAGGATGGGACGTTGTTGACCTCAACTGAGGAGGTAATAGGGCGGTGGAAGGAGCACTTTGAGGAACTCCTAAATCCAGCTGATGCGCGCTCTTTGTTAGAGGCAGAGCTGGAGGATGATGGGGGATTGTCGTCAATTTCCCTGGTGGAGGTCACTGAGGTAGTCAAACAACTCCACAGTGGCAAAGCCCCAGGGATTGATGAGATCCGTCCAGAAATGTTGAAAGCTCTGGGTGTGGAGGGGCTGTCTTGGTTGACACGCCTACTCAACATTGCGTGGAAGTCTGGGACAGTGCCAAAGGAGTGGCAGACCGGGGTGGTGGTTCCCCTCTTCAAAAAGGGGGACCAGAGGCTGTGTACCAATTACAGGGGTATCACACTTCTCAGCCTCCCTGGTAAAGTCTACTCCAAGGTGCTGGAAAGGAGGGTTCGGCCGATAGTCGAACCTCAGGTGGAAGAGGAACAATGCGGATTCCGTCCTGGTCGTGGAACAACGGATCAGCTCTTTACTCTAGCAAGGATCCTGGAGGGAGCCTGGGAGTATGCCCATCCAGTCTACATGTGTTTTGTGGATCTGGAGAAGGCATATGACCGGGTCCCCCGGGAGACTTTGTGGGAGGTGCTGCGGGAGTATGGGGTGAGGGGGTCCCTTCTCAGGGCCATCCAATCTCTGTATGACCAAAGCGAGAGCTGTGTCCGGGTTCTCGGCAGTAAGTCGGACACGTTTCAGGTGAGGGTTGGCCTCCGCCAGGGCTGCGCTTTGTCACCAATCCTGTTCGTAATATTTATGGACAGGATATCGAGGCGTAGTCGTGGTAGGGAGGGGTTGCAGTTCGGTGGGCTCGGGATCTCATCGCTGCTCTTTGCAGATGATGTGGTCCTGATGGCATCATCGGCCTGTGACCTTCAGCACTCACTGGATCGTTTTGCAGCCGAGTGTGAAGCGGCTGGGATGAGGATCAGCACCTCTAAATCTGAGGCCATGGTTCTCAGCAGGAAACCGATGGAGTGCCTTCTCCAGGTAGGGAATGAGTCCTTACCCCAAGTGAAGGAGTTTAAGTACCTTGGGGTCTTGTTCGCGAGTGAGGGGACAATGGAGCGGGAGATTGGTCGGAGAATCGGCGCAGCGTGGTCGGAGAATCGGCGCAGCGTGGGCGGTATTACATTCAGTTTATCGCACCGTTGTGACGAAAAGAGAGCTGAGCCAGAAGGTAAAGCTCTCGATCTACCGGTCAGTTTTCGTTCCTACCCTCACCTATGGTCATGAAGGTTGGGTCATGACCGAAAGAACGAGATCCAGGGTACAAGCGGCCGAAATGGGTTTCCTCAGGAGGGTGGCTGGCGTCTCCCTTAGAGATAGGGTGAGAAGCTCAGTCATCCGTGAGGAGCTCGGAGTAGAGCCGCTGCTCCTTCACGTCGAAAGGAGCCAGTTGAGGTGGTTCGGGCATCTGGTAAGGATGCCCCCTGGGCGCCTCCCTAGGGAGGTGTTCCAGGCACGTCCAGCTGGGAGGAGGCCTCGGGGAAGACCCAGGACTAGGTGGAGGGATTACATCTCCAACCTGGCCTGGGAACGCCTCGGGATCCCCCAGTCAGAGCTGGTTAATGTGGCTCGGGAAAGGGAAGTTTGGGGTCCCTTGCTGGAGCTGCTCCCCCCGCGACCCGACCACGGATAAGCGGACGACGATGGATGGATGGATGAATAAATAATAAACTGTTTCCTGAATGCCATAGACATGCAGATTATATAGTAAAGCAACAGTGGGTAGTGTGATATGACTGGAGGTCAAGAGGAAGGTGATGATTTAACATCTGTTTACATTACTAATTTACATTACTTTAGATCTTAGCACCTCATTCTTTTTCTCAACACAAATGTTTTTCAGCTGGGAGGGGGGGCACTGAGCCAGGGTGGGAGCATCAGACAAACAAAACACTGCCAAGCTAAATGTTCAAAGCCTGAATTCACTGACTGCAAAATGAACAAAGAAACTACACAAGAAAGCTGTCGACCCCCGATTTTAAAAATGTAAACTCAAATGGACATTTAACAACATTCAAACTCAAAAAGGCAAACAAAAAGCACTTTAATTGGGACAAACGTATAGAAACACAGCTAACATCAGACCTACCGTACTGTCCATAGATAGGAAATGAGCCTTTCAGTGCAGCGCGGTGAAGAAGAGAGGAAAAGGGGAGAAAAGAGAGACAAGAAACACAAGGAAGTCAAGATGAAATGAAGGAAAAGCAGAAGAAAAGAGAAAGACTCAAAATATATAGAGTGTTAAAGATAGGATTCAAAGTTTAAAAAAAGGTTGGGACACAAAGAGGAAGGTCAGATCAGTCCTGTTAGATGGCAGAAATCAGTCTGTATCGAGAACCATTCACATTCAGAGCAGACAGATTACAAGATTACACTATAACGTACACATTATCTACATGTTTTGCTTTAGTTTTTAAATCTCTCTCTCTCTCTCTCTCTCTCTCCTCACCGTATGAGTCCAGCCTTTTATCCATGTACACCTTGTAAGTAAAGGCATGGCGCAAAGCCACAGCAGCAAAAAACATCTCAATGCAGATGATGAAGTTTTGGTAACCAGCGGCAACTGTTCCCTCGCCCACAGAGAAGTCGGCCGAGGTGATCTGAGGGATGGCTCCACATTTCTCCAGGATGGCCAGCAGCATCCCTGAATCGTAGAGAACAGGCACAGAGAAGCTCTCTTTTAATTACAGTATTTAATCTTGTTGCACCCTCTCGAATATTTGCACAGTTACAGGTTTCGATTTTCTTTTGCCGACCTTTAGAAAATTCACTTACGCCAGGTACGCAATATTTGAATAAAAACTTACCTACCGGCTGCTGAACAAAATAATGCGCACATACGCATGTGTTAACAAGTTCAGAAGGCAGCCTTCTTACCTTGCCAGAAGGAGAGAAAGATGACTGATTTGACCATGAAGAACTTGAGCACGGGGTTGTATGGGACAAGCAGTTCACGTGTGGCGAAGTAGAAGAGGAAGAGAGCGTAGAGCGACAGACTGACGGAGATGTTGTAGATTATGGTCACATACAGGTAGCCGCTAGCAACGCTGGAGGAGCGAGACAGGAAAAAAAGAATGTGCTTTAGCGATGACATACAAGGTCTAAGTGAGGAAACAAAGAAGAGGTCAAACTGATTTACAATCAACTTGAACCTACACAAGGCAAGTTTATTAAGACAATTTTCATCTGGGCAAATAACTGTAGCTCTTTCTTGTGAAGAACAATGATTTTTACATAAATATGCAGCTTTAGGTTCATAAAAAGATGGAGGTTTGGACAGTAGAGCAGTACTTAATGTTTTTTACAGGCCCTCATTAGGGATTTGAGAGTACTAACCTAAGACATACACAGAGCGATAACTAGAGATTTGATTTTATATCTTTTAAAAATGATAACTCATTACAGATATGAATGATCTGGATTCAACCAATGCTGTGCAGCCATTATGGTCTGATAGGACTTTGGGCTGAATCTGCTCAGTGTCTGCAGTGGTGTGACACAAACCACAGCAAGTCAGAACACAAGAAGTCCCTGCTCGGGGGGACGGCTATGCTGTGAATGGCAATCTGCTCTAAGGTGTTGTGGAAACATACTTAAAGTCTCCATCTTTGTATTTCCCGAAGGCCTGAAGAATGACAGTGATCATCGCCATCAGAGGTTTCACCACACAGAACTGGAGAGTTGCCTGAAGAAGCAAGAGCGAGAGAGACGGAGAGAGTGAGAGGAGAACAAGCAAACATGGTAGGAACAAAAGAGAGGACTGATAAAAATAACAGGTCAGTAAAATGCAGCACCAGATTGTTTCACTCATAAGTCCTATTGTCTTTTTATTAACATAGCTAAACTGACTATAAAGCTTCTGACAAGACATTGTCAATGACAATCACAAGGAAATATTTCTGATAATAACATTAAATCAATGACTCAGTGTCTGATCCTACTGAGAATCTAACATTGACACGGCAGTTTCTGTTTTAGGATACCTTCAGTAAATCAATAATAATAAAACGTGTAATACCGGACAGTTCCTCTATCCATAAAGCACAACCTTTGAGTAATATTAAACAATGTACATTATATGAGCCAAGAGAGGGTGATTGGTACCTGTTTGCAAAACCTGAGGAAGCCAATGGAGTACGTCTTGCCCCACAGACAACAGGTGCCGTACATACAGCTTGACCTAAAGTAGAGTGCAGGTTCATACGGGTCAAAATGGTTGGGAAAGTAGGCAGGCTATTTTTACATGAAGTTACTGTAAAGTATTTATACCAGAAAGAAAGAATGGAATCAAAAAAAAGGAAGATCTGAACAAACGAGACTTACTCAATAGGTTTCCCTCTGATCTCGGCCATGATGGCGCTCTCTCCTCCCAGATACTCATAACACAGACTCAGGAAGTTGTAGATGACAAAGGCTGAAGGGTGTCACACAGAAAAAAAACATCACTGTAATTGAGCAGGGACCCCCGAACTAACTGCATTTATACCAAAGTTCTTACAAAAATATCATGTTGACGTTGCTGCGGTGGGTTTGGAGACACTAAATATTATTAGCAACCTCCAAAAACATACTGTCTGATGCATGATAGCTATAGCAGCAGCAGTCGGTTAGTTTTACACAGTGTTGTCAACACGCATAATTACATAATTATGATTTTGTTTCAGAACTGCTGAGCTCGCCATTTCAAAGCAGAAAGGTGAGGTTTCTTGCATGTCTTCCCCCATATCTGAGCTGTCCTGTCTATTAAAAGGTGGAAATGGCCAACAAAAAAACAAAAAAAAAAAAGAAATGATTGGGTAAATGTTGTGAGTGATGTATAAGCCTGAGCATAACTGTAAGGTTCTGCTGCTCTAGTGCCGGGAGAGGAAGTGAAGACGTGATTAATTTAATAGTTAAATTAACTACTCCATCAATCGATTCATTGATCTATATACAGTATACAGGACTGTGTGTGTGTACAGATCAATAGTTTATTTGCTATAAGACAAACACTAATAAGTTATTAGATATTTGTTGAGAAGTAACATCAAATTGAAATAAACCTGACTGGACTGCATACTGATCCTAGTAGCTGGTGTCCCTGAGAGAGTGGCATGTTTTTTCATCTGCTGCCCCAGGTGTTCTCAGGCTAATTTAAGGGTAACCCACAGATACCAGCTTCCCACTGCCTCTGCTCTCGTTACGGTTTAAAGTGGCTGTGGTTGTAGCAACCCCTGCCAGAACACAGTCAGCACAGCGCTGCCTTTGTTAATGTTGCATAACAGGTCACACATACGATATTCTTTTCACTCTCAAATGTACTTTCACTGCTATTTAGCTTGAACGTTGCTGGCAGATGAAAATAACAAGAACATGCATTTTAAGAGGATAAACATCCATCCATGTGTTACTAATAAGAGTGACAACACATATACATGTCTTAGTCATTAATCTAGATCCTTTATTGTGGAGACAAAGCTCACCATTTCATTACTGTACCTTAATAAAGCTAGTTGTCTGTCACTTCTATCATATCTACTAGCATAAACAGTAAACTCTCCTATCACACACTATTCATGCATTCTGTAATATGGACAGAGACATATACAGCATCAGTATATATGAGAATGACAATGTGTTTATTTGATCTTTGACCTGCAGTGGACGGCTCTAACTGTGTCCATATGAACAGCAGCAGTAATGAATCTGTCTGTTTCTACATTAACCAACACATGACCCTTACCATGCCATCTCTCACCCGTTGTACACGCACTACAGGACACAACAGAGTACAGCCGACTGACCAAACCGTTAGCTTCCACTGCTCACAGCAGCCGTGCACATAACATGGTGTCATTACTGTGTGCAGGGGTTCAACTAGAGCTGGGCAATATATCAATATTATATCGATCTCGTGATATGAGACTAGATATCGTCTTAGATTTTGGATATCGTAATATGGCATAAGTGTTGTCTTCTCCTGGTTTTAAAGGCTGCATTACAGTGATGTCATTTTCTGATCTCACCAGACTGTTGTAACTGTTGTATTATTTGCCTTTACCCACTTAGTCATTATATCCACATTACTGATGATTATTTATCAAAAATCTCATTTTGTAAATATTTCGTGAAAGCACCAATAGTCAACACAACAATATCGTTGCGGTATCGATATCGAGGTATTTGGTCAAAAATATTGTGAAATTAGATTTTCTCCATATCGCCCAGCCCTAGGTTCAACTAACCATTGTTTTTGTTTTGTTTTAATTAATCTGCCAAGTATGTTCTTGAAGAATCAATTAATTGAGTCTATAAAAATGTCATGTAAAACGGTGATGAATGCATTACAAGTTCTGAATCCAAGTCAAAGACTTTAAATGGATTATCAAACCAACAGTTCAAGCAAATCATCACAATGAAGACACTTGAACCAGCTGATGTTTGGCATCTCTGCCTTCCTGTAGATCAAGTAATAGTTTCAGCTCTACAAGCAGGTCCAGGCAATTAGCTTAACAAAGCTCAATTGTGACAATGGAATAATAAAAGCAAACTGCCATCAGAATAACTATAGTAGGCTATGTTATATAATTATTCTCAAAATACAGTGAGAAATTCCTGTGACAGTTGATGCCTTATAGTCTGGTAAGATACAGAACAAGCTTAAGATTTATCCGCTCACGAGTGAGATGCCATTTAAAAGTCTTCTCAAGGATGTGCTCACAGGTTTTCATACAGTTGCTAGGAAACAGCTTTCCCCCTCCCCTGCAATCCCAAGAGGCCATGGAGACACGAGGACAAAAATGGCAACCTTTGTAAATGAAGACACTACAAAGGCCATCTGCCTCTGGGGTATCACGACACATAAATTCTCACACTCTTATTTCTACTGGGAGTTAAAAGACACAAAACTCTCGCTCCCACCGCTGTGGTGAATGTTCTGCCGTTTGCATGCCAAGTATGGCAGCACATAATCCAGCCTGCAGCAGAGAATGCTCATGTACCAGCTCATTGAACTGCGTTCCTCATTCCACTCACCTTCGTAGCAGTCTCGGACTGTGTCAAAGTACACATAATACTCCTCATTGGTGAAGAAGAGAAGGCTGAGCCAGGAGTCGAAGGCATAGATGGGGACTATGAAGAGGATCCTAACTATGTGCCTCTGTTCATTTGGAGAACTGTAGTAACGCAGATGCATGTAGATCTAAAAAAAGAACAGAGAAAGCAAAAGTCAGAAGTCTAACAGCATACTTTATACAACGCTCCCATGAAAGACACTATTATCTAACCAGGAATTTGCAATGAGTAAAATATATACTTATGTGTTTTGGGTCGTGAATAGCAAATATCTATTCAATGTTAATTATTTTATGATTCTGTCACAGATGTGGTGCACAAACGAGTCACTCCCAGAGCCTGAAACAGACACTTCTGACATCTGATGTCATCAGATGTCACACCAGTGGTGTAGTCTAATGCCAAATTAAGGAGGGAGAGAAAGACAAAAAAGACTCACTGGAACACATACGTGTACAACTGTGTGAAATGTGCAAAAAATGTCCCAAAAATTAGGTCTTGTAAATACAAAACAGTTGTACATTTTTGAAACAGCAACACATATTTATCACATTAAAAACAAGATGGGAAAAGATACTGTAAGGGGAATATTTACCAGCTTCCTCCTTGTGAAACCACAGCTAATAACTGTATAGATGAAGGAGTTTAACTGAAACTAATTGCTACCTCATAAAACCTGCATGTGTGTTCTCATCAGGCTCTAGTCTGTCCGTACAGGTCAGAGTACAGCCAGTATACATTTGAGTCGGACATTGGAGCACTGTGTGGTGCGTGCACTGACATATGGGGCTGTTTTGGGTAGTTTGACACTGGGCTTTCATCACTCCTACTGAGAACAGTAGACGGCAGGAAGAACAGGGCGGGCCTTTGTCAGCGGCACCTCTGTCTGCTCCATCCGGCTCCTCTCTGCTTACACAATGTCCCACCTATCACCTTTCCTGGTCTGCAAACAGACACACACCTTTGGTAAAATAACAAACAGTGGGTGATACACAAAGCGAGACAGTGCACACCGCTCACAGGACTTGTTGCTAGGTGACCCTCCTCCGCACACAAAGACAACACACACCCATCCACTGCCCTTTCATGTCGAAGTCGAGCTAGAACCACCAGAGCCAGAGTGACATAGGGCTCTTCTTTAAGCCTGTATGTAAAGAACAATGGAGGAGAAATCATTAATCTAAGCCGTAGATCTTACTTAAATAAAAGGAAAGCTTACTAAATTCTTCACTGTAACATGAAGGCTGACAAACTGACACAAATGAGGCTAGCATTATACTGCATTACACTATACTGCACCACTAACACTAAACATTCTCCAGAGATTTTCATCCACACTATAGTCTATATCAACGACGTTTCTTTTCCGGGATTGTTCAGGTGCCACCGGAAATTACGCCGGACGTGCCTCATTTTCAGCCGGATGTCCATCACCTTCCGCTTTCTTTGTGTTGGCATTCTAAACTTCATGAGGACTCTGGTTAACTGCTCCTCAGATCTCTGCAGGGTAAATCCAGACAGCTAGCTAGACTATCTGTCCAGTTTTCTGTTGCACGACTAAAACAACTTCTGAACGTACACATGTTCCACCAAAACAAGTTCCTTCCCGAGGCTATTTTGCAGAGTCACCGCCATTGAGTCCGCCAAAGACAATTGTGATTGGTTTAAAGAAATGCCAATAAACCAGAGCAAGTTTTTCTCCCATCCCGGAATGCTGTGTGGACTAGCCAGACCTTCCGCCGCAGCGCTGTGGAGGAAGGTCTGGTTGGGGCACTGACCATGAATTGCAACACCTCTGCTTCACCTCTGACCAGGGACATGTGTTGCATTTCGTTCCTTATCTTTTGCTCCCCTCATTTCCTGTCATCTCTCTAATGTTGGCTATCAAATAGAGGCATACGATGCCCCTCCCCAAAAAAACTAGGCACATAGTTAGAGAGGTAGTCTTTATATCATATGTTTCTAATGCTTAATGCATAAGAGGTGCTTCTTACTCAGATGGTAAACTTCCCTAAAAACAATATAGTCATCCCAGCTTTTATCATTCATAACTATTTAGTCTCATTTTATTCACACAAACACTAAATGTGTTTTGCATAAATATGCTAGTGTTAAGCCAATGTGCAACACATAGTGTGGACCAGCTACATGGAAAATCTGTCTTCCCCACTGGATGTGAACTTTGAGTGCCTGTATGTCTTTAGTGTGTGAATGTGTATCTATAGAGCCTTAGATCAACAGGGGCTCATGGAAAAATGCTCCTGGGTGTGAGAGTGTCTACTGTTGCTCTTACTGAAAAGGAACCATTTGTATGGCTGTGTTCAGATAATAGTATAGCGTAAAAAATACCTTCTAATAGGTACTTAGACAGTACACATATAGTTGTTGGACAAAATAAATAGTTGCAGAGACAGAGCCTGAAACTTTGAAGTTCTACGTTTAGTTTGAACCCCTTTGACCGATCATCTGTTACCTCCAAATGTCATGTGCTCCTTACCTGGTGACATGTGATCAGAAGAGCTGTCCAAACAAAAAACCCTGAAATAGTTTGGGCAGTGGAGGTCATGAGGAAAATTGGCTCATCTGGTGTGACCACTGGGGCTTCTGGGACCCAGGAGGAGTTGGATTGTTGTGGGGCCACCGTGGCTGGGGGCCCCGGGGCGAAGCCGACAGGAGAGTCATTCCCCAACCTCTCTGACAGGGCGATGTCTCGCCGCCAAAGTTGACCCATCTGTATGAAGAAAGGGTGTATATGAGACCTAATCAAAGAGGATGCTCTTTAGGTAATGCAAACTAATTTAACCTAGACATTTTAAATAAGTAGTAGCCTATGGAAAACAACAAGCAGCTCCATGTTCCAGATTATAAAGCTGAACGAATCACTGTAATGTGCAAATGCATCTCAACAGGCCTACACAGTCCAAGAACTAAACCCCAAGCCAACATCCTCTTGCAGAGCAAAGTAGGACATTGCACAGATCTACAGTGCAACAGAGATTGTGTGGAAAGACCAATGAAGCGAGATCAAAACGTGACAAGGCATAAGGTAGGTGGGTGAGGAGAGGCTGATCAAATGTGTAAAAACCACACACACACCAACACATGAGAAGGGTGGGGGAGAGATCACTCAAACACAGCAAATCTGTGTGACAGCAATGAGCTGGGGGCTGCTGACCCAATTTCTCCCCATCTTTTCTCCTGTGCTTTGCTGTGGAAAGAAGAAATATAGTGTAGCTACGAATAGCACTAAAACAAACATATTTCTTCAGAGTAATGAAACACCTTCCCACAAATCAGCACCAAAGTTCAGGCTCAAGAGACAGAGGCTGCACATGCTGCAATAAGATAAGATTCTTGACATAAAACTGATTTTAAAAAGTCAAACGATTGTAGGAATATAATAATGTAACATCATCTAAATGTATACTCTAAATTGTTCTGTTATCTGTTCTACTCATGGATGTATTAAGAGAACGGTTCTACTCCACAAATCTCCGTTTTATAAAAAGGGAGCCATTATATCACCAGAGTTTTAGCTGGGAAAGTCTGAGAACTTTTTTCCAGTGTTGAGTGGCTTAAAGTCATATCTGCGCCTCACTGTTTCTCAACATTTGTTGTCGAAAGACTAAGCCAACTGTGCAGCATTGCAGAGTCCAAAACCCGCTGAATTGTCTTTATTGGGTTTTTACTGAACTCAACCCTTATGTTTATGCTGCATTTGTGCCACATCCTCAGAAAGGGAAGATATTATATCAGAATGGGAAGATATATCACTTCCACCGCAAAATCCCCACATCTCAAAATGTCATAAAATTATTTTTTTTAATCACATAATTACACGCTGATTTGGAACAATGAAAACAAGACAAGAAGGCCAAACTGGAGCTTGCAACATCAAAAGCATCCCGAAAGATGTTCCATGTGCCACCACCACCGACATGATCTAATCATTGCAGATCCCTCAGTACTGTCATTTCTCCAACTACACCAGTGTCTTGGTGTGAATTCCAGGAAGGCGATAATCTAATCATTCACAATGAAAATTATTTTCACAATGACT
Organism: Gymnocephalus cernua; assembly: GCA_023631565.1. Classification (NCBI taxonomy): domain Eukaryota; kingdom Metazoa; phylum Chordata; class Actinopteri; order Perciformes; family Percidae; genus Gymnocephalus; species Gymnocephalus cernua. The sequence continues at coordinate 5,803,151 of CM042441.1, forward strand.
TTCAATCCCCACTGGGCACCAGCTAAATATAGGGTTGCGCTCAATGTGATTATGGATGACTCATGCTGCTTGCCAAAGCCTCAATCAGCTAGAAACACATCAGCGTGTCGCTGCCACACCCGCCAGAATATCTTCAACTACTTGGGCAAAGAAACTTCAACAACACAACTTTCTGCATAATAAATGGTCTGTTTTGTGAAGGAAATACCAGAAAGACACAGCCAGATTATGAATTTACTGGTATAATTGGTGTAATTAAGAACTTGGCATCATATCAGTCTTCCTCATGTATTATTGTATCTTATTTATTACACAGCAATTAGTTAGTCAAACTTCTCGCACATTGATTTCTGATATAACACAGTACCAGTTTCTTTTTCCATAATAACAATGTGGTTTAATGTGATCAACACCAAGGAGAGCATTTCCCAGCTTTTGTCCAAACAGATATAATGTACTATGTGCGGTTATTGGGGGAAGAACTTACCATTTATCATGGCTTCTTTTTGCAATAGTGCATAGCCTCATGGATAAGAGTAGTAGTCTAACATGGATTCTACTTATCTATTTACCAACCATGGTTGGATGCATGTAAATCGGTAACATGTCAAAACAGGTTGTCTACATATAATCTGATAAAAATGAATATAGGGTCAGGTGTGTTCATTGTAGGGCTTGGCGACAGGGAGAAAATCAGATATCACAATATTCTTGACCAAATACCTCAATATCGATATTGCGACTATATTCTAGGGTTGACAATTGGTGCTTTAACAAAATATCTTCACACTTAGATCTTAGATATTTTGATAAATAATCAGCAGTAATGTGGACATAATGTCTTAGTGGGGAAAAGGCAAATAATAGAACAGCTAGGACAGTCTGGTAAGTTCAGAAAAGTACATCACTTTACTGTAATGCAGCCTTTAAAACCAGGAAAAGACAACACTTGTCATATCACGATATCCAAAATCTGAGACGATATCTAGTCTCATATCACGATATCGATATAATATCGATATATTGCCCAGCTCTAGTTCATTGCATACAAGCAACGCCTTCAACAACAAAGCCCAGTGCTTCGCAGTGGGCCACAGACAAGAGAGAGAGGCATCTCATCAATCCTGCTGACTGCACCAGTGGGCAGGTTTCAAAACGTGTATTGTACTTTGACCTCAATCGAATCAGCCGTCTATGTGACAGGCCATCATACGTCCTAAGGCCGGGAGAGCTGCCTGAAACAGACTGTAAAGCATCCGGCTATTAAGGCTGTGTTCAATCAGAGGCACTGAGGACCGCAGGGCTACTTTACAGTGACCACAGTTCATGCTGCATTTTAGAGAAAGGGTGACATCATATTTAATGAAAATCTAGCGGCGACAATATTTACCTGATCTAGGGTGATTTTGATTATTACATTTAAACGAGTCTACGAGTTAAGAAAAGCACGCTAAACTAAAAAAATAGTATCTGTTAAGTGTTCATGACTCCATCCTGCTGCTTTACTTACCTCCTCTGCAGTTGGTTGATCTGCGCTGGTTTGAATCAAAGCATCATTAGCTCATCTCAGGTCGATTGTAAACCTTTTCGGAGTACAAAAAGTTAATTGACCAAGCGATAATATTCAGATGACAGCCAGCCACTTATCTTATAACTGCATCATTGTTTGAACCCCAGAAACTTGCCTCTTTTTTATAAAGCTGGCAAGTGTCGGCAGCTGAGCATCAACTACGCCGAGCAATGCTAGCTAATGTTAGCTAGCCTTCCTAGCCTGGCGCTAGCTTGATGTTGCTTCTCCCCGTTAAGTCAAAACAAAGCAAATGAATATTAACACGCTTTTAAGAACCACACTCAATTACTATTTCGAAACGCATAAAAAAAAAACTGGTTTTATCTCCTCATTTTCCATCCGAAGCTGATGAACTAGAAACCGTTATTTCATCCACATCACCAGATCACTGTATCAACAGCAGCTGCCTACAGCCTACCACCGAAAACTCCGCTGTTGGCGCATGCGTAGTCACGATTTCCATTTTTCCGGGTCTCTTCCATTGACCATGACGTAACTGTACACATACGTTGTTCACACACACACACACAAGTTGTGAGCAACATTATTCATTTTTATTACTTCATAAAATATACACAAATACTGTTGTAAATAAAGTGTGTTAAAGAACTGTACAATATATCAGTACACAATACATAAAGTTAAATCCCCATCACCTCAACCTCTTCTATACCATTCCCAACAGTTACAATGCTACTGGGTCATGGTGGCCTGTACAAAGGTAATTACACACACACTTTACACATCCCTGCATTTGCATCGGTTATGTTTTCCTTTGAATGACATCATCAAAGTTGCTGGAGGTTAAAATCCAAAAGGTGACATCAAACTATTAGCATATCATTTTTGCAGAAGGAATATTAAAAGCCCTATGTATTATATGAGGTGGACAACCTTTGAAGCACAAGAACAGAAGAAGAAAGGGACAGGCACAAAATAACCTGAACAAACAAGCTACTTCTAATAAGTTACAGGAAGATGAAATGAAAACAAAAATAAGAACAAAGGACAGAAAGATATTTCAGACACATAAAAAATAGTTTAACATAAATAGCAGAGGGGATAAAAACAATCTACAAACAGACTAAATGAAAACTGTATTTTAAAGCAGGGATTCTCTGTATCACACACACACACACACACACACACACACACACACTTGGATGACCCAGCTGGCAAAGTAACAGTAGCCCATCCCACAATTTAGTACTTTAAAATGCCTAAAATTCTGAACCCAGCCCCAATTTATGTCATTAGTATACACTTTTTTCAACTTTACGTTGTAAAACAAATAACCACATTTTGGCTTTACATTGAAATAAAAAAAATATTTACAGTGAACATAAAAAAAAAAAAAATCATTGATGTCCCATCCCCCTAAGAGACTTCCCTAAAAAGAGCCTGCCCACTCCCCTATGACCTCCAATAACAAAAAGAATTAAAAAATAAGGTAACATTTAGAATAATCATAAAAATTGCAGCCACTATTTGTTAGCCAAAACGGGCAGCTATGGTCTCTGGTCAAATACACTGAGAATTTCCTGAGGACCATCCCTCAAGACTTGGAGTGTGTCTTTGCAATATCTATGGTCATTCTTCACTTTACCCACACCCGCCCACATTAAAACCAAAGAAAGCACGCAAGTCCAAACAGGCAACATAAGGGGTGGTGGAGTTTTGACGGACAGCAAATCATCACAACATGGATGAAGGGCAAGCAAGCACCAACTGCTACTTCACCAGAAACATTACTCTACAACAGCTAAAACATCACTTACTTATCCTTTTCAAAGTCGCCTTTCTTTTTGTCCACTAGCCTCTCACCTACCTCTCCCCATTTCTTCATATTTTAGCTGTTATTTCTCTCAAAAAAAAAGCAAGGAAAGGAAACTCATAACAAGCTCCAATTTAAGATATCCTCATAAAAGATGACACACTGAAATGTTGCGGTGTTGAATTGAAAAAAAAAAGAAAAAAGATAAATCTTTACTAAGCCTACTATTAATTACTAAGTTGACCTATGACGGCAAACATGCGTGTGTCCCTGATACCGTTTTGCTTCTTTGATGCGAACAGATCTTCACATTTGTCAGACAGAAGGTACTGAGGGACATTTTTTGATGAGTGGAGCAGGTATGAGCATCCATGGAGTAAAAATGGTGTAGGACTGTCACTCATTTGCTTTTTGTATTGTGGGGACGGAGGTGGTCCACGGTTCAGCAAAAAGGGTTCATTAAAGAGTGCATGTTGGATACTGCCATGTACGTCTCTGGAATTACGGTCCTTTAAAGATTTATGGTCCTTTTCCAAAGATCCATGTGTCCACTGGCAATCATCTTTTCATAAGACATGGTAAGAATAAAAGGAAAATAAATCGGAGCGATGAATATACCTTGCAGCCCTGCAAACAGTGGAGCAATAGTCATTAGAGAAGGCAATGTATTAATAAGTGGTGAATATTTGCAGTCTGCATGTGAATACATGAGTGAAATGAAGACCTCACCTGTCAGTTTCATGTGCATGCAGAGCCAAATAATTCTACTTCCCCATGTGCTCAAATGGCACGCTGACCTGCAAAAGTAACAAGAGTAAAGACTCAGAGGATAATAACAAAACTATTCTGACAACATCAGCAATTGATTTCATAAGACATCTTTAGTACATGACTACAACTACTACACATTGTTCACTTCAACACACGACATTCTCATGAATTCATGTCTTTTTTCTTCCCGAGAGGGTTTTCTCACCTGTGATGTGGAAATTCTGGATTGGTCATGACGGGCTGTGAGGTCAGAGGACGACACGTTGGCAGGAGCCCCACGGTGGAGCCGCATGCTCACCTTCCTCTCCCTCTCTGCGCGAGAAATTGCACGAGGCGACGTGTTCCCTGAAATTATGTAAAAATAATTGAGAATTGACCACGTGTGATGCAGATATTTAAGATTTTTTTTTGCCATGTCAGCATAGTAGTATTCTGTTCTGACGCACAGCAGGAGTTTGAGTCAATTCAGCAGAAAACTCACCAGACTGCTGGACCCGTGAGGCAGGGTTAGAGATGGCCTGCTCTGGCCCGTTCCTGACTCTGTTGGCAGCTGCAGGGTTGGGACCTGGGGGCAGGCCCCGCGATGCAGACCCCCTCGGGACTCCTCCGATACGCTCATCCCTCTCATCTCCCGTCCTCCTCTCCCGATCCCCATCCTCAGCTGTCCGACTGGCACCCTGATAGGTGAGATCAGCCACATTAAAAGCGATTCCGTTAACAAAATACAGCTTTGAATTAGCTGTATTATACTGTAAGCTGTTTGGAAGAGAGATGTATTTTAGCACTGTGTTTTAGCACTGTGATGAAAGAGTTAAGTGGCAGCTTGGCAACACAACAAACAAACAATACTTCACTTCGAAACACTTTGTGAACTTACAAATTTGAGCATGTTCCAGTCAAAGACATAATCATAGGAGAAACCCTGACGGTGGAACAGATTCCTGAAGAGCTGTCGTAGGTAAGAGTAGTCTGGCTTGTCATCAAAACGGAGCGAACGGCAAAAATTCAGGTATGTGGAGAACTCAGCTGTAGGAGAACACATAAGAAAAACAGCAATGAGGAGAAACTCAGAATGCACACAAGAGCAACAGCAATCAAAACAAAAATCACAGCGATTAGGTAACCTTTGCATCGTAAGTGTTCCAATTCCATACTGAGAAAGCCAAATACCGCAGCTGCAGATAACTGCAAAACTGCAGAAATGTTGTTCCCAATATACACAGAAGCACCACAGAAACATCACTTACAAGGGTATCCTTTGCAAAGAACCTCGATGGGTGTGGACATTTTCTTCTCACTGATTCGTTCGTACTTCTGTCTCTTGGTAGCGGCCTTGAGGCCCTGCCAGGGGAGGGAGCCCAGGTTGAAGTACATGAGGACATAGCCGAGAGACTCCAGGTCGTCACGTCTGGACTGCTCTGTGGGCAGAAAAGGGTCAGAGTGCAGAGTGAGAAACTGTTTGCTCAGTGCTACAACAAAGGATCCATTTTATTCAGTATCTGTGGGTTACTGAGGTGGGCACTTTCCCCTGCACGTTCTGCCAATCCCTATTGCATCTAAAATGCTGATTTTTCTGACCTGATAACCCCGAAAATATAAGGTGTTCCTGTGACGCTTCTTACTGAGAAACTTGTGTAGCCTGTTAATCAGACAACACTTGACACTTTCTTTTATTTATTGAAAGCAAAGAAAAAGAAAGCACTTCCTGAACACGGTTTATATTATGATTTCAAAAGTGGAAGCAACGTATGGATGATTAAGTTCCCACTTCAATGCATACTTTAACAGTTTACAGTTAACATTACACCTCCAGGCTATGGATCAATGTCACGGGAGAAATCATCATAAGAAGCAGAACTTTCGTTAGCAACACGACGAGGGCTAACACTCTTTTGTCAGGATTATCCATACTTTTAGACAACCTCTCCGCCATGGCAGTAGTACATAGAATGTAAACAAACATAAATCCCAACAACTCTAATAGGCTTTCCAGAAAGCTTTAACACTGGGGCTATAACAGTACTGCCTGACATCATGTGTCTGTTTTCTGACAATCTAATCCAATGTTGTGCATGGGGGTCCAGACCTTTCTGTTTTCCCAGCTGGTCTGGATCCCCCCCACTCCCCCTGTGTGTGAATGCTCTGGTCTATGTTATGTGTAGCGATGTCCATTATGTCTAAAATGATGGTCATTGTTTTGTTTTCCTGTCTTGTCTTTTGTTGTCAAAAATGCCTTGCAATTTCTGCTGCAACCTAATTTCCCCCAACAACAAGTAACTAATCTAGCATCCGTTCATAAAAAAAGTAAGCAAATCAGATTATTGTATATGCTCCAAGTGTATCTTACCAATTCCAAGATGTGTGTTGATGGAGGCGTAGCGCGCTGTGCCAGTCAGGTTTTTGTTCTCCCTGTAAGGGATGTGCTGGTGCGTGCGGGCATCGCGGTACTTTTTGGCCAGGCCAAAGTCAATGATGTACACCAGGTTACCCTTCTTGCCAAGCCCCATTAGGAAGTTGTCAGGTTTAACATCCCGATGGATGAAATTCTTGGAGTGGATGTACTCAATGCGACTAATCTAAAAGAAGATTGGTGAGACAAAGAGTATTGTCAGGTTCTGCAGCACACAACATAATATACTTTGGGACACAGAAAGGACACATTGGGGAGTGTCATGTTGACATGAATACACGGTCACAGGGTCACACTTTACATGTTGTCAAACCAGCACTGTCCTTGTGTTTTCTAATGTTTAAGCCACAGAGCAGCAGTAGGTGCACTCAATACATCAATACCTTGAGCAAACTAAGGCATAAAAGGAGGACAAGGGAAGACAGCAGGATATATAAAGACAGGACAAGGGAAGGTGATGACCCCAGGCTATAAGTGGAGAGTCAAACACCCGTATAGAGGACTGACACAACAACTCGGCTGTAGTTAGAACAAAAGGTGAGGAGTTGTGTTTGAGAGCTATGCATGAAATGAAGTATCTAGGCCAGCATAGTCTACGAAGAGGCCAGTAGTCTGTTTTAGCTCATTACTTTTTGCAAGTAAACTCTTATTTTCTCTTGTGTTCTGAATGAAAAAAATAAGTTTAAATAGGAAAAGTATTAAGGCAAATTTCACAGTTGTATGGGTTTTGTTTTTTGTCTGTTTTTTTTCAGTTTAATAATTGCAACATCTTTCCAGACGTTAACGAGTAATCGTGTTAAATTATCGTGATTTCAATATCGACCAAAATAATCGTGATTATATTTTTTCCCATAATTGAGCAGCCCTAAGTAGCTCATGCACATGACCTAATGAGATCATAAACGTGTCTGTACTCTACTTGTAAACACAGAACGTTTCACACAGCGTGATCTTAACTGAGGGGATTGTGAAACTGTCCAGTTCTAATGCCTGTGAGTTTGCGTCATACCATCTGGTCTGCCAGAAGCAGGACCGTCTTTAGGCTGAACTTCCGGGAGCAAAAGTTGAAAAGGTCCTCCAGACTGGGACCAAGCAGCTCCATTACCATCACGTTGTAGTCTCCCTCTGCACCACACCACTTTATCGATGGAATACCCACTGGAATACACACAGTCAGCATAAAGTTTATTAAACCTGTTTTTACTGGTACACCTACAATTCAACATTTGCCATGAAACAAATTTTGCATCAAAAACAAATCTTTTTATTTTTATTTTTTAACAGTAAATTTCGCACAAGATATTCAATTTCTTGAAAATAACTTGTGGTTTCACCTAAGATGGATTTAGATCACAACAATTGGAAAATATGACAGAGTCATTCAGTCTTATTGTTAAAATAATTCATTGTACATCTTTCCAGCAGGCTCAGTAGGGTGCACGCTTCTATAATATTGCCCGGGACAAAAAATGTGATAAGGAATGCTTTATAAAAGCATGTCAAAGCAATATTCACTTTTTACCTCCTCCTTGCATCATCTTGTAGAACTTGCTTTCAATGTGCAACTGTGGGTGTTTGGTCTTCACACATTCCAGCTTGATGGCTACCTCCTCACCAGTGGCAATGTTGGCACCTGGGGAGCCGCACAAAAGTACAAGCACAGCAGTAAGAGCCATTGCTATTGTGCCAGTACCAGGCAAACGATGCATGAATATGAAGGAAAATCAAGTTCAGTGCCCAGATAAGGGGAGAAATTAAATGGTACAGTATGAAAAGAAAGACCGTCCAGAAACTTATGTGGAAAGATCCTTAACAGGAGAGACACATGGAAAGTTGGGTAAGACATGCAAAAACAGTGTCAGTTTACACTTACCAAGGTAAATGTCGCCAAAGGAGCCACTCCCTATCTTCCGCCCGAGCCGGTACTTGTTCCCCACTCTCAGCTCCATGTTTGCGAGTCACCACTGTCACCAACAGACAAATGGAGATGATTATAAGAAGGCAAAAGGACAAATGACCTCATGCTAGCTCATCTGGGCTATGCCACTTTTCTCTCTCACCACTAATTCTGAAACATTATAGGATGAGCTACTGTACAACTCAACTGAATTTAACTTATTTCCTCGACTTTCTCCGAGTGTTATGATGAGGGAAGGTTTCATCATGTCAGCTGCTCACATGATAATCCGTCATTCCCAGACACACTGAACTGGCCATGTGTTTGTGTGAGAATGCAGCCTGAGCAGGGCTAGTTGATCAGCAAACAGACGTCTGGCCTCCAGAAACACACAATTAGATTTGTACGACTGGGAGGGCGCGATAGTTGCAGTGAGGTCAGCAAAAACAAGGAAGCGAGGAGAGATAAATACGGCAAAATGAGGGCTACCTAGAAATGCCACTTTGAACAGGAGTGGAACAAAATCAACTGCTGTGTGCACACAAGCAAATGAAGTGCATCTTCTGAGCTGAACTGCATGTGATGCTGGAGCAGGATTATCATTTATTTAGTACGCTCTCTACCACGCCACATTGTGCAGCCACTGCAAAAGCAGGACTAAGCTCTCCACTGTTCTGTACTAGCACTGCCAAGGGAAGGCATGAGCGGCTGTGGAGCGCTGGCTGGCTTTATCTGTGTCAAGGCCCTCAGACAATTCTGTGCAATGAACTTCGGAAAGCAAAGGGCTGCCGAGAACGTATCAACGCAGAGCATCCTTAATCAAAAAGATTTGCCTTCTCATCACTAATTTGGGAACACTGTGTGAACAAACAGTGCCCTCTATAGCAACAGTGGGCCCTCGTTCCAAATGTGGCACTGCTGCATCTTCAAGTAACACTTCCAGTCATCATGTTACCTATTGTCAATTTTAATATATGAAATAGCCCATATTATTGTTACTGCCTCAATACTCATCCCCTATAGAAATAGTCTCATGACAACTCAGAAATGGCAAAACAACACATTTTAAGAAACCTCAGTTTCGTGTAGGGGTGGGGTAAATAAAATCGATACAGCACAGTATTGCGATATTTTCCGCCAAGCATCGATCTTTTATTATATATGTGTTGGTCAGTTTGTCTGCTTGACAATCCCATTTTGCAGCAATAAAATTGAAGTGAGATGAACAAACAGAGACATTTTCTTTTTAGATAAAAACAGATGTTGACAAAGTTTCCAATTGTAAAAAAATTTGAAGTTGGAAAAAAGGTAATAAATTGCATTATATAAGAATATTGCAATATGTTTAAAATCGCAATAATATCACATAATAATATCACATAATAATAATAATAATAATATTATAAGCATCTATTGATATGGTATCGTGAGGCCTCTGGTGATTCCCACCCCTAGTTCCGTGGGCATGCCAACTCAAGTTAGCAAAAGAGTCACATTACATTCTGCAGGACCAGACCTCTGCAACCAGTCTGCTTTCATCCATTACCTCTTTTATTGCACAACATAAATTATCCCAGAAGTTACTTTCCTTGATTGTAAGCAGTTGGATTAAAAGAAGAGCTGCAGACACAAGGTCTGTGTTCTAAAAACTACTTAAACAGTGATGCTGGCTGACGTACTATTATCTTAGATCACCTGAGCCTTGTTAAAAGGTAAACTCAGGTGAATTTCAAAACAACATGCATTGCACGGCCCTTTTTCACGTGAAAACATCAACTGAAACCAACATGTCGTAAGTAGGCCCTAGACCTCGTCAACTCTAGCTGATGAGAGGACAACCTGCCGTAGTGGATGTGATGGAAGCAGATGCATTTGGGTTAATAAAGGGTTGGGTTTCATTACACCAAGAGGGTTTCTCATGTGCTGCCGCCAGGGACCAGATTTGGGGAGCAACATTAATCACAAGGCTACACCGTTAAGTGCCATTGATAAATTGCTCGGTACAGTAACTGTGACACACAATTCTAAACCGCACAGTGTTTGTTTTTTTACCCACATATTTAAGACGGTGTCCATGTGGTTCTCACTTGCATATAGGCTACTCTCATGTGATTGTTCTAAAAAAGCTTAGCAATAAAGAACTCAGTATCGCAAAGACGCATCGTGAAAACTATGTGCAATGTGAAGAATACATTATTTGATGTTTCAAAGAAGGCCTGTGTGATGTGAAGCAAGTGGAATTAGCTCACTATTACAACTGAAAACGTATTATGTGTTATTATGGCAGTAAAGGTCTACAGGACAGTGGAATGGTTAACATGTTACATTACATATCTGCTGGTTAGGAGCAAGTCTTAGAGGTCCTGAGGAGGTATACTGTGGTTAAACATCATCATTATAAATCACCTGAATTTCAAGTGTGAAATGTTTCTTTATACGTAATCAGTCAGACACACTTAGTGTAGAAATTGTCATACATGGCAGTGACAACATAAGACCGCTTTAGGAGAGAAATCTAAGGGTCAGAGACCCACAGCCAGAGGATTTTACAGTCACATGAAAACTGCTACGCCTCTTACACTCTGGCAGCTGTCACTCTACAATCAGCTTGTGTGTTACAGACCCCCAATCTAAATGCATGCATTAATACAAACAGGACTTGCAAAATTAAGTTACAGCTTAACATATTTTAAACGGTAACGACAGATGTCAGACTACGTTCCTCTTTCTTTCCTGGTTGCAATTTGATTAGATTAGAAGAAAGACAGCTATGATTTAACGTTACGTTACTAAATTTGCTACAACTAATATTAAGCTACAGTTCCTAAAATCTAACCGTTATGTTTTAAAAGACTAGCTTGTAAGACATGCAGGCGCTTTAAGTAACATTAAGAGTACCAACCGAAGGCATTTAACGTTAACGTTAGTTCACTGTTAGCTGCTAAGAGTACGTTAAGCTAGTAGAAATACGATAACCGAACCGTGATACGTACATACTGCACCATTATTATTTTCGAAATTAAAGGGAGCTTTAAATGTGAATGCTATATTATACTTCGCCACATTTTGTATCATAGTTATAACCGCACCCATTTATGTACTGGACTAGCCTGTGTAGCTAGATAGATAGCCATCCCTACTACTCGCCCCCTCCCCCCCTCCTGTAAGCTGTGAATACGAGCCTCTGATACGGCCGAATCAGGTCCCTTTTCCCCCTTGGTTTCTTCGGTTCCGCGACCCACCACTCACCCGATATTGGGTTCGTCCGAGAGCTGGTTCAGTGGAGGTTCTGATCCGATAGTTGTCAGTCGGACTGGGGCCTGGACTGAAGAGGATTGGAGCGGATTCTGGCGGCTCTCATACCCCCAGCTCTTTGCTCTGTCGTCGGTTGCACTCCCTGTTGATAGTCCCTGAGAAGCTCCAGCAGCGACTGGCGGCCGTTCTCCTCTCGGGTCTGTCTCCCCCTCTCGCGCTTGTTACTCAACAACGCGCCTGTTCACAACGTCGATGATGTCATTCTCTGGACGTCAGGGCACAGTCATTAAAGGAAAACGTCACACCTGAACTGCTCCTTCTTCTATACGTTTGACCTTTTCAAACCTCTGACTAACTGTAAATGTATGTCTTCTTGTAGTTTTTTATTTATTTATTTTTTGTTTGTAATGTCTGTTATTTTTTTTATTTTTTTGTTATTCCTCGTTTTGTATTGCTTCATATGTTTCTATAAATGTATGTATATATATATATATATATATATATATATATAATTTTTATTTTAATTTTATTATTTTCATAAGTGTGTGCACTTGTTGTTCACGTGCTATCATTGTTTACCTGATTTTTTGTAAACTACACTTTATCAATAAAAAAACATAAAAAAACAAATGTGACCTTTTGCTTACCAATAAGATTAATTAAGGAAGTAGACATCAAAATTGTACACAATATATATTCTACAAAAAATAAATTCTTGGATATTGAAAACAAACCAGAATCGCTTAGCATTTATTTTACCATTGTATACATACACTGTTCTGACTCGCATTAAACATTATATATCATAATATCAAAATTGAATTCAAAAATATAATTTTATATTTTGAACATAAGAAATTTACCATATCATTTATTGTTAACTTATTGGTTTAATTTGGTAAGTTTTACTTAAATAAATGCAAAATAACAAATGTTAACAGTAATTTTCTGCCTTTATATTTGAAATCAAGGAATATATTAAGACTCTCAAACTTATAACTTATAATATATATATAATATATAATATATATATAATATATAATATATAATATATATATATTATATATATATTATGTAATATATATATTATATACAATATATATATATATATATTATATATATATATATATATATTACATGAGACTAACCATTAATTATCTGGTTTCTCATTTTGAGTCACAATGCAGTTTGCAAAGTAAATCCGGTCGTCGTTTATTATGCTAGTAAAACACATAACATGCTATAATGTCATTACATAATAATAGTATTTTTCCTGTGATCATTAAAGTTTGTTTATCAGTTGGTACATACCAAGCGTCTCCCAGATGGTGCCCTGGGAAGCAAGAAATCCCACTTTTCCATCACTCAGGTGGCTGGCTGTAGCTGTGCATACCTATTTTGTTAACAAAATTGAAGGCCAAAGACATCTGGGAGTTTCTTGTGTCCTAAAAATGTGGTTATGTTCAGTGGGCTCAGCCTGGTTATCAGCACATATTTGAAATGGTTCAACATTTTTGTTGGCAACGGTATGTCTACTTAACACAATAATAACCCAAACAGCTTCAGAGAAGGTCACTGATTTCATACAGTAAGCAGTGGCCTACTGTAGGATGACGTGGGTGTTAAATAGGATTGGTTTGTTGTGGATTGTAATGAGAGGGTGACAGATGGACACACTGGCTTGTTTTTCTGTGGCCCTGTCTATGAACTGCCTTTACACCTATTGTAAAATATTTGTCATGCTCATCACTGGAACGTGCACAATTCACTGTTTTTCATCGTTAACATACTGTGCAGTGCTTGGTGTTCACGTACAGTATGCATGCGGTTACACTGTGAAAGCCCAGAACAGAGGAACACATAAGGGGGAAGTTTCAAACTAGGGTTAGTTTATTAACCACCATCCACGAACATATTCACACACACAAAAATGACCACAAGGACAAATTTAGAAGCCAATACTTTCATCTTTATTAATCTTGTTCTCATTTGTTTAAATAAATTTTTCCTTTGTAAAATCTCATAACGAAAACACTGAACAGGAGTGTTAAAGCCTGTCTTAATTTAAAACGAATACACAACAACAGAACATTAAAAACGTACGGTAACTCTCTGCATCTGTAAACAACCCGTCCCCCCCCCCCTCCCTCCCACTCCACACAGTTTGATAAGATTTGGCATGTCCATTTACTCAACGCATATGCCTTCAGCTCTTTGTATCATTAAAATGTTCTTTTTTATTATTGCAGGTCGGACAATAAAAAAGACGTCTGCTTAAAAAAAAAAAAAACTTCAAATGAAAAGGAAAAAAAAGCATTAGTGCCAATATTTCTTAACACACAGTCAGCAGTATACCGAATGCACTCAAAACATTTTTGAATAGACCTTCTGTATAGTAAGCAGCCTTGCCCACATTATGACAGGCAGTAACATGCACACACACGCACACACACACACACACACACATTATCCTTACATTCACAGACACGCACAAAAACTGGGGTGGTTTAATCCACTTACTTGGTCTCAGTCTCACTCATACTCATGTCCATATAGTGTGTATGACACTGCCCACAGTATCGACACATGGAGAAATGCAACATAGCCTCAAACTGCCAGCAATTTAACATTGATCACTGCAACAGTAACAAACATGTTCAAGAGAGAATAACAGAGAAAGAGTGCGTGAGATACAACAGTAGGAGGTCAGCACTTTGAAAACAGAACAATGACATTTTTCAATATTTTCACTGTTCAAAAATTAAAACCATACATACAAACAAACCAAAAAGAAGAAGAAACTTAACATACACAGTAAGATACAGTTCTGTTTTCAATCAGAGCTGTTTGCATGTGTTTGGATTCTGTCTCCGTTTTTCTGGAGACGTGAACACAAACTGCACTTCAACCTCACATCATGTAGCAGTTTTAAGTTCTCTTATACGATGAAGGTAATGCTGTTTACAGTGCCCATCTGTCTGAAGGCTTGTCTGTATTTGGTGTGTGCATGTGTATGTAAATCTGTTGAAAAGTCCCCTATTTACTAAGCACATTGCAATCCAGTCAAGTCTTTGAGACCAACTGACTTTTCATTCTTTTTTCAGGTTTCAAGTCTAAGCAGTTGAAATCTTCATCTGTGGAAAAAGGCTGTATACACATCTAACAGTCCCTGCATTTGTTTATATAATAGCTTAAGTCTGGCCACGAGAATGTGTGTAAGCATGTCTCACATTTCGGCTTGATGTGTGTGCACATTAATATGCAAGTATGCACATGGTGTATATGTGTATTACATTAATATGCATACCATGTAAATGTATGTATATATGTGTGTGTATGTGTGTGTGTGTGTGTGCTATAGTAAGTACATATGTATCCCAGTGTATTTTTTTATCAGTGTGTCCAAACCAACACGTACAAATAGAGGGCTCTCATCAGATGGAATCAGCTCCTCCCCCCAGCAGGTCGCCAGGCAACAATGCGGCAGGGCTGTCCATTTGGTGCCTTTCCTCCATTTGCGGTGCTCCCCACAGGCTGCTGCTGCTGGGGTATCCCGCACTCATGCCCCCCCAGAGCCCAGACCTCCCAGAGTCTACTGCCCCGACACCTCCTCCCTCTCCTGCCCCGTTGGTGCTCCACTGGGAAAAGATCCCCAGCCCAGGTCCTTGGGCTGAAGAGGTTTCTGAAGGACTGCCTGTACCATCGAGACTCTGCCAGGCAGAGCCGGAGGACCTCCCACTACCTAGACCACTTTCCCCTCCTCCACCACCATTTCCACCTGAAGTTGTGCCCGCTGCTGCCCGCTCATTCCCCGGGGAGTTACCGCCACTGCTGGCCACAGCTGTGCCCGTTCCAGATGAACCCTGCGTCCCACCGGCTGCTGACCCTCCTGAGCTGCCCCCCTCGGCCCCTCCGGCCTGGGAATGTGCAAAATAGCGTGCAACTTCTTCGTCACTCACAAATTCCGCCAGGATTGTGGTGTTGCCCAGAACACACCTGAGAGGGATTTACAAGACGAGGCTCTTTAGATCAACAGAAGCATGTTTAATGTTAAGTATATGTGTATTAGTGAGGTTGCAGGTTAACCTACATGTGCAGTGCACCCTGAGCCTTGGCTGCTTCCTGCCGGCTGCTGTAGCGAATCAGAGCGCTGCCCTGCGTCAGGCCAAGGTGGAAGGTCAGCAGGGGGCCATGCTGCATGCAGATAGTCCTTAGCGTGGAGCCATCAATCTGCAGAATCCCGAGTCATTCATTATTAGGGACAGGGAAAGGTTAGGGAATCTAGGAGGTTATGCTTTATTTATGTGTATGAAGAACTGTGTATTAATAAATAATGCAGTGAGACTGTACACTGTGGCTATATCTCTGTAATTCTGTCACTTATAGTGTGATATACAGGTTGTGCTAGATTGCACTGCACAAGCACTGAGCTAGGCCAAATTTATTTTATATAAAAACACTTTTCCCAGAGCAGTCTCATGCAAGTGTCACCATGTAAGCCCTAATTGATTAAATGGCTCATCCAACTTCACAATCCAATTACAGCTGGGTCACGCATCATCCCACTAATTTGCATAAGGCAGACTGAAGGGGAATACAGTTGAATGAGCAAGGTGATATGTTTTTTAATTCGAACCCTGACCAATCTGTCTGAGCAGACGTTTGGTACTTTGTAGCCCTGATCAATTCTGCTGTGATGAAGGGTTGAAAGAACATTTTATTTCTACATTGCTTGTACAGCATGCTCCCGTTAAATCTTTTCCTCACCTCTTCTGCTTGTATATTAGTTTATAGACGGCAGGTTTAGAGGTGGTGATATTGTTAGTAGTACAAAATCCCTGGAAATAGTTTAATAATTTATGATTTATTTTAAGAATTTCCATCTCTCTCGATCTCTCTCACTCCTTACCTGAGGGGTTAGGTTGCTCAGCAGCAACCAGCAGCTGCCTCTGGAGGCAACGCCATCGCTCCAAGCTGAGCCTATAAAAGAAAAAAGAAAAGGAGAGAAGAGACAAGAAGACAAGGAAGAAACAATAAGCGAGGACGTCATAGTTGATTACAAACACAATGAATACGCTAAAGATTTACTTATTTACAAAAAGACAACTTTTATGGTACGTTTCATGATACTGTAATAACACCTGAGTCTTCACATCAGTGTCAAGACGAGTTTCCTCTATACATTAGTTAAGTATTAGTTGACAAATGGTTATAAAATGATCTAAAGCATTTTCCTGTAAACGGCACAAATGTACCTGGCACAAATCTTGACTCTTGATTAATCCCGCTCCCTCCCCAGCTCCGGGCCAACCGTGGGCCTCCGCTGCCCCATGGGGAGGGCGCGGCCTGCTTCTGATTGGTTAAGCCAGGAGGGGGGCGTGGCAGCTGTGAGCTGTTGCGATTGGTCTTCCACAACTTGTTTTGTCCGATGGGCTCTGGGGGCCAGCTGGGCTTGTACTCCGAGTACTTTCCTGAAGAGGAAATGGGGAGGTGGGAGAAAGGGGGAAAATGTTCACAAACAGACCACAGAAATGGGAGAAGAACAGCTTTGGCAGCTTTCTGGAATAGGCATAACTTGTAGACCAGTAAAATACAGCGCAAACACAATTATAGTAACAGAACGAAAGAAATTGCAAACAACAACTGAGCTAATACGATGAATGAGATTTATAAAAGTCAAAATGCAAGTGCAACATGTAAAAATAAAATGAATAAAAACAAATACCTGTGCTGTGTGCATTGCTGAGGGGGCTGTCTGAGGCACTGTAGGGCCAGGCACCAGGTGAAGGCAGCGAGGTGTTGAGGGAGGGGTTTGGCCCTATAAAACAGTACAAGGTTATCTCAAAGTAACACATCCTGTGATACACAAGACAAGGCAACCACAGTCCAACTGGACTGCAGATAAGAGCCTGGGATGAATACTGTCAACCCTTTGCTCTTATTGTCAATTAATGGCACATGGAGTATGTTTTTAAGTAAAACCAACAGATATGCTCATCAAAATATTTGGCACGTTCAGTCAAATACCTATGTTATCTCGCAGTAACTGGTGGTCAGAGTCGTTGAGGCTTGGGGGTCCTGGGGAGCCAAGAACACTACCAGGGGTCATGTAGGGGTCAGACTCTGGGTCTCCACTGCTCTGGATTCCCTTCCAGGGCACACCGGGCTGGAACTCTGTCAGCCGAGAACAGAAAACATATTGATAGATTGAAATTAAGCGTTATATTGCCATTTTCTTAAACCAAACAAATGTAACCAAAATCCTTTTGTGGCCGTGTTTGTTGTGGATTTGTTTATTTAGGTACAATTTGACCATTTTTAATCTAACATTTGTACATATGGGGCGGCTATAAAATTAGGAGCAAATTAATGTAATTAGTTTGTCCTTTTTTTTGGCATTACGTGAAAATGGCACAATAGCTTCTGAGATAGAATAGTATTGATTATTATAAACATGTGGCTTCCTGCATATTTGAGCCGGTCTTGACATTACATTTTTACGGGCCACTCGTACTTTAATCCTAATTCATCACCCTTTGGTAACATGTAGCAGAGAAAGGCATTTTCACCTGGAGGCCAGCTAGATGTGGCAGGTTTGTTCCCCATTTTACTCCCAGGGGTCCGGTGCCAGTTGTCTGCAGAGCCTTGAGGGGGAATCCCCACACCATCACTGCCCAGCATTTCATACTGGGAGTAAGGGGATCCTCCTCTCACCTTTATAGAACTAGGTAAAGGGCCTGGGGACAGCACACAAAGGAGAAACAAGGTCAAATAGACTGGCGTGAATATCACTTCATCAATTTGCAGTGGTTCATTCAGATACACTGTGGATGAAGGTGATTGCCAACGCAGTCAAGACCAAACTGACAACATCCTGGGTGTGCTTTCCCACGTGTGAATTTTGCCTTTGCAAAAATCATGTTACAAACCACCTGTTAACCTACCATTCTTGTGAAGGGTTGTCTCAGGGGGAGATGGAGCTGGGGAGTGTCCCTCCATCATCCATTTGAAGCGGGATTGCTGTCCTCCTGTGTCCTTCATCCCACCCATCATGGAGCTGAGCTCCAGTCCTGACAGGTTACCACCAGGGGCAAGCCCTGACAAGTGGAACAACACAAACATTCATTAGCACATTACATTCACTAATGTTCAGTTGAAAACGACTTTTGGCTGAGCTGGTAAGTGTATTTCTTCCCTGAGTTTATGTTTAGCATTGCTGGGACAGGACCAAGTACTAAAGACTGGGGCCCGTTCAAAACGGAGGTCCATTGCTATAGCAACAATAATTACAAAAGGTAACACATCTGAGTTTACACTATATTTTAAATATATATTTACATATATGTATACACACACACACACAAACGAAACTGAGACTAATATTGCAGGTGGGCAGGGCTGTATGCCATTACTGTGAACACTTGATCGTAAATCTCAGTCTGATGATTTGGTGACATCATGTACCTAACTAACCTGACTCCGCCAGATGGATTGCTTCGCATTTGCTCAGCATCTGGGAACTTTCCGTTGGAGAACGTTTGGGAAGGGGCGAAAATACTGGTTAGCTGATTGGATAAACCATCCGTCTATCACCAGCTATGTTGGTGATAGACGGACCAAATCAACGAAGCGTATGACGTACCAACAGAGCAACGACAACGCCAGGCTACCCCTGCTGCTGCAGGTAAAGCATAGCTTGTTAGCTCAGCAAGCAACATGTCGGTAAAGGATATTTGCCGTTTGTGTAATGAGAATTTAGGAATAAAAGGCCCCATTTCAGGTTCCCGGTCCATATTCCAAAAGAAGGACCCAAGAGAAAACAGCATTAGCGAGCGGCTAACAGAATCAGGGCTACCGCTGTCTGAAAACGTGTCTAGATCAGGTCAGTATATAAACCAAAGACAGTATATAAACGATATAAACATGCGTTGCTTCTGCTTGCTGAGCCTCGAGAGACCATCCTGATCTCGCGAGCTCCTCGTTGCATCACACAAACCCGCCTCAAAACCAACGCTGATTGGCCCGGTCGTTGCAGCCTTACAATCACCACTAAAAACATAAATCTTCAAACCACACACTAGTTTTATTTAGTGTTACCTATACAGCTGATTGCATCACATCTAACCAATGGAGTCTGACCCACAAACAATTGGCCTGTTGAACTCACCAGAGTACATCCCTTGAGTTTTGGCATGAAGGTCTGATAAGGCCCCCCCCATTCCAGGATGTGAAAGGGGGTCTACCATGGGCTGTTTGGAAAGGCCTCCTCCCAGGTGAGAGGGGGACAGTTTGGAGCTCCCTCCTGCTGCTGTTGCTCCTCCAACTCCACCCTGCTGATGCTGTCTTTGTTGCTGCAGAATAGCCATAATCCTTGCCAGCTGTGAAAGACACGATTTAAGAAAATAAATCACTTTCAGAATAACTCATGTTAAGTACAGTTTTTGCAGCAGAGAAATACAATAGTAATGGTTGAAGTCCTGATCACAGTGCATTGTATGGTAAAGCACATGATCATGCTCACCTGCTGTGGGTCAGGCTGCTGCCTGAGAGGCTGAGGCTGGGGGAACTTCCTCTGGTTCTGCAGGAGCTGCTGCTGCTGCTGTTGTTGCTGCTGCTGTTGTTGTAGCAGGAGCTGACAAGCCTGTGGGTTGGTGGTGAGAAATGGAGTCAGACAAAGAATACATAGGCTAGTGCTCAGATACAGACACTCTGAGCATGTCACTAGGGGGTGGGTTTATTACAAGTCACAATGTATTTTTAAAATAATCCAATACAGAGTTAAACACAAGGCAGGACTGTTGAACAAAACAGACAGCAATGAAATATTTATTTCAATGTAATGATCTAACATTGAGTCACGTACCAGATGGAACTGCTGCATGTGGGGGTAAATGTTGCTGAGCATTGCTAGCTGCTGTGGGGAAATCTGAGGAGGGAACACTCCTCCACCAACACCACCGACCCCTCCGACACTTCCAACACCACCGACTCCTCCTACTCCTCCAACTCCTCCAACTCCTCCTACTCCTCCTACTCCTCCTCCAACCACTCCACCCACACTGCCGCCAGGTGAGGGCATCTGCTTCAGCATAGGACCCGGCACCTGCATGTCACAGGAATTACTTTATGTATGGCTGCTGATACAGACACTTGATGGAGTAATATGAGAAACAGGGACAATCCATTCATTGAGCTCCATTCATTCCAAATGTATGAATGACTAAACAAATTTAAAATTCATAGTTAACAATTAAAAAAAAAAAAAAGGCTCTTGCGCACCATAACGCCTTAGTCACAGATGTGTAGGCTCAAACTATTGATTAGCAACAAAACATCTCGCACTCTCCAGTCTTGGTGAGAAGAGGGCTCTGTATATTAAAAAGGTGTTAAGATATCTTTTGTGTTTTCCTCCTTGATATGAATGAAAACGAGTAATGTGACTATAAGGCTTCTTTTTTTTCGCATTTTTAGATTTCCTTTAGTGTCTTTTTCTACTTTTCGAGGAACACACTACACTACGTTGTGCAATATGGGGCTGATTTCTCATCTAATGTCCCTAGAGGGCCTTATTGTGATGTGAACCTACTTTCTATAATATTGGTAAATTACTATGTATATTTACAATTGGAGGATCTCAGCATCATGTTTGTTTCTATATTTGGCGAGCTCATTGACCTTAATTTGTATGTATTGTATAGCAGATATGTTGCTGGTGTCCTCTGATTGGCAGCTTTTTCTCAGGTGAGAGCCCTTAGCCTATATACAGTATGTATGGTGTGGTTTGTCTATGTAAACTTCGCCTGATGAGGGTCTGAGGACCAAACACTGTTAATAAAGTGAGGACAAGTAATTCTTTGCTTTTTGCAAACTGTAAAGCTTTTTTTCCTAAAAGAAATCAGCTGTTGATTCATGTATTGATCAGGAATGTGTATGTCCACAGAGCACAGCAGAATCCAATTTTGAAGTCAAGGCTTCAAGTTGCAACAAGTGTGTGGCTGCATTACTGTCTAAGGTCAGATGAATTAGACAACTAATGTGTCATCTCCTGTTTGGCAATTTTACAAGATGTCTGATAAACAAAGAACTGAGGAATGCTGTGAAAATAAAACAATTATATAAACAGTTAATATACAGTACACATGAGATAAATCATGTGAGAGAAAGGCGATCAGGTAGCGTTATGGGCAATATTCAATTAGTAGTGAAAGTCACACAACCACACTTAAGTGGGATCTGCAGAGGCTCTATGCAGAACTTTCGCTGTAGCCTGTGTAAGTGTAAGAGTGACGGGAATTAGCTTCGGAGCGAGTACCGACTCTAGAGGCATGCGTCTCCTCCTGTGCTTTCTGACCACGGTCGGAAATCTGTAGCAGGAAAAGTTAACCCTCTCCTTGATTTCATGTTGTTTATTGAGAAGGAGAACCCAGAAATGAGTAGGGGCAAATGTGATGCCGCCAAGCCATGGCCAAGTGGACCAATTGCAGTTGTTGCGATGTGCGTCGCCGCGACGTGTAGTTACATTTTTTGAGAGGTGCAAGTTAGGCTATGGGGTAGGGTCCGGCGTA
Organism: Gymnocephalus cernua; assembly: GCA_023631565.1. Lineage (NCBI taxonomy): Eukaryota > Metazoa > Chordata > Actinopteri > Perciformes > Percidae > Gymnocephalus > Gymnocephalus cernua. Next base: position 5,825,393 of record CM042441.1, read on the forward strand.
GGGTCCATATCTCCACGTACCTACCCACTGCGTCGATTTAACGCAGAAGCATAAATTGGCCATAACCCTTTGGTTCATCATAACTAAAAACATCAGAGACAAAGAAAAACAACTGACCTGAGCCGACAGGAACTGATGAGGCACTTGAGCACGTAAACCCTGGGAGGGGTTCATTGGATGCATGCCAGGCTGGTGCATCCCTCGAGGCTGAGGCATCCCTCCGCCACTGCCAACAAACATCCCATGGCCACCCATCTGGAGTACAATGAAGACCAGACAATGTAACTTGTGAGCCCAACTTGTGAAGTTTTCTCATATCATAGTAATTTCTTCACTTAAGTCCTCAAGTTAGCACAACACAACCATGTAGCAGATGTTTATATAAAAGTAAAAATAATACAAAAATGGTAGCCAGTAAAGTGACTTAATACTAGTTGGCCATGTCACTACCCAATCTGAACCTGACACCTGATCCATTTTAACCTTTCCCCTGACCAATTTGCTATCCTGACCCTATCCATTCGAGGTCAGTGCTTAACCTAAACCATCTTTGCACCTGCGTAGAACGGATCAGGTTTCCGTTACGGAGCGGGCAGCCACATGCACTATAAACTGACTCGTACCTTTTCACCATAGGGCCCCATGTCAGCAGGACCCATGTCTTTGGAACTAGGCATGCGATAACCTCCTCCACCTCTTCCTCCCCTCCGCATCTCTCCGTTATAGTCAGTTATTCCTCTCTTGTCTCCTTCCATCTTTTTGTCAAGACTTGGGTCATCACCCTAAAAAACAACAAAGTCATGAACACACTCGTTAAAAGAGGCCTCACTGATAATCCCTCCATCATAACAGCAATATGGGTGACAGGTTTTGATTAAGAGTTTATCTTGGGGGGGGGGGGGGGGGGGGGGGGGGGGCATCAATATGACAGATAAGACATGCAAGTAAATCATTAATAAACATATTACAATTGATGTTTCCATTAGCTAGAAATATTAAGATTATTTTTTAGTAATTTTACCAGAAGACCCATGTTTGAAAACTGGCGTGACACAGGGTTCATCCAGCTGTCCCCTCCTCCACTCTATAGGAATGAAATTCAAACATTACTGTCAGTCAAAAAAAAATTAAGATTAAGTGCAAATTACATAAAAACTGCACACTACAATAAACCAAGCAAGGCAACTGAAACTCATTTGTGTGTGTCCTAGAACCTCCTTTACCCTACCTTGAGGTTGCCTCTCTTTCCTCCATGAGTCTGACCCCAGCCTCCAGAGTTGTAGGAGGAGCTGTTTCCCTGGGAACCAGTGCTGTTCCAGACCCCTCCACCACCATCATCTTCTTCGTCCCAGCTGGGGTGACGAGAGGCTGCAACAGAGCCCTCTCCCTTCCCACCCCAGCTCTCCATTGACTTAGTGCCTGCAGCAAAACCAAAGCAGATGGTTATAACAATGTTGGCAGTCATTTCTCTAGATTTCCTTTGTAACTTGTGGTTACAAAATGCTGAAACCCTTATAAACTGAGAGATGTGTAATGCTGCACCGTGTCTCAAAATAATAGTGAGCATAAACAACTGATATATAGGTTTTTCTAATATTTTGAATTACACACATTTTTCTCTTCTTACCAGGTTTACCAGGGTTGGGTGAAGGGTTCCTCCAGCCAGAAGCTTTGCTGGGTTCATCTGGATCACCCCAACCTGTTGCTGAATCTGACGACTGGCTCCAAGAAGTTGTACCATTATCCACAGATTGTGTACCTCCTCCCCACATGCCAGGACCTGGAGATGGATGAAATTTAAAACACATTTAGAATGTGCAAAAGAAAAAATGGCAACTTAAATGTGTTATTCTGATGACAAGAGTCGGTGAAGTCAATTATGTGTCGATAAGGCAGACATTACAGTTACTAAAATAACTGGTGATTGCAGATTACGACAATTACTGCAATACTTAAACAATCACTTAAAATGCTGATGCTCTACTACTTTGGTTGTAGCTTGCCAAATGCACACTTATTTGTAATGGTACAACTTCTGCTTACCCACTGCAGCATTGCCAGGGTTTGCGTCCCTGCTGTGCTGCATCCCCTGCTGCCTTCTAGGTGGTTGTTGGATGGATGGTGGTGGGGCCTGCTGACCGTGGCTTTGACCAGGACTAGCACTCTTTTTGTCCCACAAATTCACATTCTTGCTTTTGTAGCGGGTTGGGTCTCCCCAGGCTGAAGTGCCATCATCGATTTCCATTTTGCGACTGATGGACTGAGGGGAGGGCTCTTCCCAGCCACTGGGCTCCAGGGAGTCACCCCCGCCCCCAGAGATTTGGGGGATCGGGCCGGACGTCCAGCCTGAACTTTGGTTCTGATTCTTGGATGGTGGACCTCCACCTCCAACATTGGACCGGCTATTCCACCCTCCTTGAATGGGACCTCCTTGTGGTTGCTGGCCCTGTGATTGGTGCTGCTGTTGATTTGGGGCTTTCATTGGTGTCACTTGGCTGTTTGGTATATGTGCTGCTGCTGTGTGGGGCTTGGAACTCCCCCAGTCCTGGTGGGATTTGCCCACATCTCCCCCTCCCCACCCTCCTCGCTGAGATCCCCCTTCATCCAAATGACCCCAGGAAGACCCCTTCTCATCAGAGTTGCTTACACCTCTGCTTCGCCCATCTCCACACCCGCCTCCAGGTACAGAGTCCCTCTGTCCCCTGTCTCCTCCTCCACACTGTCCTCCCCAACCACCTGACTCCCCTCTTCCAGTCCCCTTCCATCCCCCTGTCCCTTTATCCTCAGGACCATCTGCCCACCCACTACCCTGCTCTCCAACTTCTTTCCAGTTCCCTCCTCCGCCACCTCCTCCTCCTCCTCCTCCTCCTCCTCTGTGATCACCCCATTTTTTTTCTTCAGTTCCCCATCCTTTGCCCTGGTTTTCAGGTGGGAGATCCCCCCAGCCTCCAGCTGCCTTCCCCTTGTTGCCCTCCATATCTTCTTCTGGCGTTCCTGGCTTTCTTATAGTGCTACCAAGCATGCGAGGACCACAGGTGGACTGTGCAGCACCACCATCCCAGCCATCCCTCATTGTAACAGGGCCAGAGTTCAGGCTGGTTGTGTGACTGCCAGCCGATGGATCATTAGTTATTGAACTGGTGTTAGACGGGTACCCAGAGCCGCGATTAGTGGTAGTGTTCATGGTTGCTGATGAGAATGCAGAGGAAGATGAAGTGCTTCTTTCATTTCTCTTTCTTACTCCTGTTGTGGTGTCCAGGTCCCAGGCCACATTCTGTCGAATCTGGGTCTGCCCCCAGCCCGTATTAGACAGAACTCTGGGGTCCAGGTCAGATCGATTGAGCATGCTGAGTAAGGCCACATCAGCATTGGAGTTCTGGTCAGAACGTTGGTGTACAAACGAGCCTCGCTCCTGCTTATGTACGCTGCCATCACTCTCTCCTTCACCACTTCCAGCTTTGGACCCTCCTCCACTAGAGGATGAAGGCGGTTCACCTGCAGTGCCTTCAGCCTGTCCTCCCCCTCCTCCGCCCCACTCCCCGTCCCCACTTTCCATCCCTTTCTGATTGTCCCAAGCTTTTGTCATAGTTGCAAACTTTGGTGAGGCAGAGTCCTGCAAAACGCTGCCACCAATACCTACACTGCCTCCACTACTACTGCTGCTGCTCCCATCTCCTCCTCTTCCACTTCCTATTGCTAAGTTACTCGAACTTACACCTCCCACTGTGCCACCCCACTCTGCTTCTGAACTGCCTCCTTCCCACGCTCCCTGAGATACCGCTGGGGTATTTGAGCTACCATCATTTCCCCTACCCCACCCTGTCTTGTCACCCTGGCTTCCAAAGCCCCACACATTCCCTTCCTGCCCCTGAGCTCCAGTCCCTCCTCCACCCCACCCATCTGCCTGTGAGGCACCTGCACACAGGTCAGCGGACACTGGAGGCATGGATCTCCAAGAAGAAGAGGCAGCAGAGGAGGAAGACGAAGAGCCAGAAAGATTACCACTCCTTTCTCCTTCAACACTAGTACCCCCACAGTCCCTCTCAATGCCACCTTCTTGATTTGGTCCTGCTCCTCTTGCTCCCCCGCCTGAACCCAACTCTGGCCCTAGGTTTCCTAAGTGCTGCTGCTGTTCTCCACTCCTGGCTCCCACAGCTGTCTCAGTGTGCTGCTGATGGAGATCAGTTTGATTCACAGATGAAAGAGAGTGAGTGGTGATGAGAGTGGTGCTGGCAGAGAACGAGGAAGCTGAAGTAATGGACGAGTGTAGTGGAAGGCCATCGCTAGCCGAAGATGATGTCCCACCCTGCACTAGGGCAGGCCAGGCGGAGGGGTTCACATTGGGGTTGAAATTGGCACCAGGGACACTGCTGCTGCCACCCACAGGGCTCTCCTGAGGCCCAGGAAGAAGATGGGAGACTTTGGAATTGTAAAATGCTGCTGATCCTAGCCCTGCCTCCCCCTGAGAGGAGGTGGAAGAGCCCCACACACCACCACTTGACTGAACACATTCATTAAGCGAGGAAGAGGAGGAAAGAGGAGAAGAACGAGGTGAGGAAGGATTGTCCATGTTTCCTACTCCTCCTCCTACTACTCCTCCCTTCTGCTGGATGTTTTTCTCACTCCATGAGGCACTACTGTTGTTGTTGTTACCAGGGCAGTCTTGCTCCTGCATCCCTCCTCCTCCTCCGGCCCCGTCAGAACTCAATTTGGCCACTCCTAGGATGCTAGGCCAATCCCCCAGGTCCGTCCCATCCACAATCACCTTCCCGCAGCCCTGAGAAGAGGACTGGCTGCCAGAGCCTGCCCCCCATGTGGAATTTGCATAAGTTGAAGTAGTAGTAGTAGTAGTAGTAGTAGAAGAAGACGACAGAGCAGCGACACATAATGAGGATGAAGAGGAGTTGGGGGGTGAAGTGGAGGATAAACCCAGGTTGGAATCTATATTGACAAAATTGAGACCATTCATTTAATTGACAATTTAAGCATTAACAAAAGCAACAACTTGCAGAACGTACCAACTGGTAGACCCATTACTACAGATTACTAGTCAGTACAGTGAACGCATATCACTGTTGTCATATAAAACTTTACAACTACAGTTTTAGTTATTTTAATACTTTAACGTCAACTGATGGGTTGTATGCTGTTGTAAAATCATTGTCATGGCTGTTGGATAAACTGTAAAATGCAGAGCGGTGTTTCTAAATGTGGTCTTCAGTGGATTACATATCAAACTTGATCATCTTTTTTGTTCTGACACATTTACCCACCTGTGCCTCCAGCTGTGTTTGCATTGGGGTTATCTGCTTCCTGTGAGGAAAGAGATGGGGCGGCTACCCAGCCACTGCCTCCTCCAACCCCTCCTGCAGCCCCATCACCTCCGCCTCCCCCCAGCAGCATGGAGGACAGTGGTGGCTGGCCCCTCTTCAGTAGCACTTTATGGTCCTGCTGGCAGCGAAATCTTGGTGGAACCTCTCTGGACATGTATCGCTGCTGCTGGGAGGTCTGGCTTCCAGAGGGGGAGGAGGAGGGCTGTCCGTTGGCCACAGCAGTCCGCTGCTTTGCATTGTTCCCGCCACCAGGAGGAACTTGTGCAGAAACCCCGGCTGCACCAGGATTGGGGGATGAGGGGGCAACAGGGCCAGGGCTGGGGGACACTGAGCCTGGGGTGGCGAGCGGCTGGGAACAGGAGGGCTTGGCTGATTCTGGCACTGAAATACACAAATAATGAAGGTTGTAAATGTCTGGTAGACTTAAGTATGATAAGAAGATACGTGGTATAAGCTGCAGGTAGATTAAGCTACTCTTTAGTAAACAGTTTTAAAAAAGTGGAAGAAAATGTGGCAAGTGTCTAAAGTGTGAACATACATGTGCATAACCCTATACAATAAGTTCCATGGTCATTCAAGTTAATATAAGGACAGGCTACTGCAGATAAAAGCACGTTAGAAGGCATGCCACTGACATGATCCACTGGAATAGCGAGTGGACGAGTGTGATGATGACAAAAAAAAAAAAAAAAAAGAGGCATAAAAGCATACCTTTGATTTTCTGTTCTGGCACCTGAAATAGAAAAAAAAACAAGGGAGTCAGATATAAGGAAGAAAATAATTTGTTGGTGGAAAATTGATGAATAAAAAAAGTGGTATCGTACTAGCCTTTAGTCTTGCTATGCAATTAAATTACTATTAAGCAAACATTCAAAATATGGCATTGAATACAAACATGACCAAACCTAAGCCCTAAAACTTCAGTAGCATAATAAATATTCAAATTCTAATAAAACATAAACAACCCAGGCCAACCCAGGGACTACAGGTGGAAATTAGCAATTGTTGCTATAAACTGGTTCAAGGCATATTCTCTTGTATTACAAGTTTAATGTTTATTTGTGCATTTGTCCCCATTTCAAATAAATACATTTCCATTCCAAGTAAGTGGTAAACATATGAAGGCAGGAATATCACAGAGACTCTCTGCAAGATATATACAAAAAAGTCAACTGTGAATTTTTGGTGAACCTGTTTACCTTCTGAGAGGTTTCCCTTTTCTTTTTATCTTCTTTCTTCTTTTTCTTGTCTTCCATGAACTACTGCTCCCTTTCCTGATTCTCCTGTCTGTGAAGAGAAGCGTACACAATCAATTATTTATGTCACACCTCAAAGCACACTGAAAGTAATTTAATGCTCACATAGCATACCTTTCACACATTCACACGTTTGCTCAAAATGAATATGTATATTATCAGATCACTGCCAAGTATTATCCTACACAGTCAATGTTATAAGGACGGTAATGTCAGCCAGGTGCAGACAGCTTGCTTGACACAAGCCATT
>CM042441.1:5837231-5997231 GCA_023631565.1 Gymnocephalus cernua
ATTTTCAACTCATCATTAAGTTCATACCATAATTTGACCCCCAAAACTGAAACACATCTACATTTTACATTAGTCCTCACTTTACCAGTTTCAAAGCTAGAGAACCATCTTAAATTATATTTACCTTCTCTTAATAAAAAAAAAAAAAAAAGAACAGACAGACAGTAAGGCCATTGTTCACTCAAAACAGTATTTCCAAAGTTTTTAAATATTTAAATATACAATTGTGTTGGAGGGTCATATGCAGTAAGTAAGAGGAAGTAACTTTGTGTTCTTCTTTTTTTGTGTCTGTAAGGTAAGAAAATACTACTCTATCTACCGATGGAGTAAAACGCTTATTGACCCATCATGCTGCTATGATCTGATGTGTAGTTACTAGCACTGAATGTACCGTACTCGCAAAGCAAAGGAATGCACACTTACCTTAGCGTCTTGTGCTTTTTGTTCTTAGGGCGGATATGGATGACGATAGGGTAAATCCCTTGTCTCAATAAGCCCTCGACACTGGGCAGCCCCAGCTCCAGCAGACAGTGCTTGTCCTGGGACAAAGAGGGAGATTTGGATAATGTGAACATCTTCTCTTTCCATAAAAAGGGTGATACAGGTAATAGCTATGACTGGTTATTGATTTCAACCACAAACACCCTTCTTGATTTCATGATGTGTTTTTTGTTGTTGTTTTCATTACCTGGCTGATGACATCCTGTATTGACTGCAGCCGTATTCCCAGAGCCTGCTCTGGGCTGTGGGAGTCCAACAGGAACACTCTCTCGTCACGTCTCTCTGAAGCCTGGATAGGCTCTGCAAACGGCAGTAAAACAGAGGAAAGAGGAGACCGTGGTGTATCGGGCGTGAAGAATCATCAACCTTTTTGTTTGCTGAGTTAATCAGTGTTTGGGGAGTCATGTGTGTGAATAAGTGTGTGTGCTGACTCCACCTTGGTTAAATAAAAAAACAGTTGCACTTTTATTTGGTTCTAATGTACTTGCTGTCCAGAGTTTGTACCTTAATTTGAAGTCGCTTTGGATAAAAGCGTCAGCTACATGACATGTAATGTAAAAATGTTATGTTATGCACATACCTGGGAGGCAGGTGTCGAACTTCAAACCAGAATCTGCAGGTTGCAGCAGCCTCTCTATGAGACCACGGGAGAGAAGAGAGGGGGAGAAGATGACCGGCCGCTTAGTCTGAACCTGCACCGGCTGCACTAAACTGTACGGGATCAAGTGCTCCTCGTGACCTGAAGGGACAGGCACACACAGAGGTAACATTAATGCAAAGTGCACACATAAATAGTTTGTCAAAGAAAACTTATACTAAAACAAATAAGATGTATTGCACAGATTTGGTGTTGCATTCCCGGGAACACTATGGCTGGTGCTTACGTTTGTTGAGTGTGTAAAGGACCTGCTGTGTGGAAGCAATCCCACGGCCACTGGGGTCCACTGCCTTGACCAATCGTACACGTCCAGATGGCTTCTTCAAGAACTACATGTAGGAAAATGGAGAAAAATAAACACCTAATAGCTGTGTGTTACCAGGTCTGTAATAGTTTGGTTAAGCACAGTGACTGAAAGTGAGCCTGCCGTTCATGTCAATTCAAAATAGGCAGACGTACCCTCCTCTTGAAGTCCTTTTGCTCCAGGGACATTTTTCGTAGTCTTACAAGTAACAACTGTTGTGCCCTGAGATGGAAAATATTTATTTGTTACTTACACTCCTTATTGTGCATAATTAAGATATTACTTTTAACATACTATATACTATAATATTATGTCTTTCAGAACCACTGTTAAAAAACCTCAATGGCCAGAATTATAATGCGTACCTGTTGTAGTTGGGCATGGTTCCTGCCTGCAGGGGCTTGGCTGTGTGTGGGTCCACTAGGGAACAGTGCCAATTGTATTTTTTATTGTATCTTGTGTCTGTGACATGTATGATGTCATCACAGGACACACCCAGAGACGGCGGGTCACCGCAAGGCTCCATGTTGAGATTGACACGCACATAGAAGGAGTCAGCACCCATAAAAGTAGGCGACGAGAGCTGGGAGCACAGCTTGGAGTATCCTAAGCACAGGGAAGGGAAGAAGGGACATCTTAGTCTCGCCTCTCTGGGACACGAAGGAACATGACAGAAAAGGTTTCAAGAATACGATATTACTGTTTTGTGTTCATTTTTCAAATCTGTGACAAAAACGGACTCACCCTCTGGGTTGCTCTGGTGTTTGAGTGTTGAAGGCTCGGACCACCACTGCAGAGAAAAGTGGGCTACCTCAGCAGTGCACTGGCCCAGCATCACACTGCCCCCACCAAACAGAACCCGCTCCAGCTGGGCAACACGGAGAAGACCGCATGTTATCTTCCAGCCTCCGTTCTTATGTTCATCTTTTTCGTTTCATTTACACTTTTTTTTGCAATCAAGGAGCTTGCAAAATATTCACACACCTGCAGAACTGTAATGTGCACTTGTACAAAAAAACACATAAATAAACATTAGCTGAGGTACACATTTTCTTTATGAAGTATGTACATACACACAATGCTCACACATGATATATTCACTATACAGACACACACCTCCAGCAGCTCACTGCCCTCCTTCAGTCCACATAGTTGAGCTGGGGAACCAGGTCTCACATGGCTGACGAAGATCCCTGTTTGGTTCCCTCCGACTAGCGTAACATCGTCAGCTAGACTGGTTCTCCCGTGCTTTGGTGAGATGGGGGGGCTCGAGGACGGGGAGCGGGAGGGAATCCTGGGAGATGGCGAGGATGGGCAGCATTTAGATAAGCATGATGTGACATGTACCGTACAAAAAATAAAGATAAAGAATAAAGATTACAGACGCTAGGGGGAAGCGAGACGACCACCATTCAACCCGAAAAAAGTCATATAACCATTCCAATGACTCCAAAGCTGTTCAGTTAAGGTAAATTAAGCTAAAAAGACTGCATAGTTCCCCTTTAAGAAGATATGTGAAAATGCCCTTAGACCTCAGAGGGTTAACATTGGCAGGCGTCAAACCCGTGATGCTGTGCCTACCTGGGAGCACTAGGGTTGGGTTGGTGTGGAGAGACTGCAGGCAGGTTGACCAGGTCGGGGGGGAAGAGATGAGAGTGTAGCGAGTTACAGGAATCCCACAAAGAAGGTTCACTCTGCTCACCTGAAAACACCAGAGAGCCTCATAACTTATGTTCACAATGTACGTGCAAAGGAAGCAAAACTAGAACTAGAGCCAACGCCTTTCTTTGTTTTTTTTTATTCTACTTTGATGCCAAATGACAATCATTTAGAAGTTAATTTAGGGTTTCTTTCTACATCTAATAGAAGCCGAAATAGAAGTTAATTATCCAGACTTGGGCTGGTCCTGATTCTGTTTGCAAAGAAGACTGTGACGGTTGTTCATGCAACACATGCCAGAATCAAATATACCTGTGATGTGATCGTTCTCATCACTGCCCCACGATGATTCCAAGTCAAACCTTTTTTAGAGCACAAAAAAGGGATGTTAAAAAAAACGATAAAGGTAATAAGATGTAGTTATAAGTGAAGATATTAGGTAGAGCAGGCTGAAAATATGGGCTGATTAACTCACTCTGTGTTGAATCGTCGGTTGATGGAGTTCATACACGGAGGAAAGGGGAATGTGGAGAGCCGATTTATTTCTTTTTCATTGTCTTCTGTCTGAGCCTAGCGAGGTAAGTCAAAAGAAAAACACTGATTCTGACTCTTTCATTCTATTTCTCTTTCGTTAAGGAGCAGAGCTGAGATACTCACTGACGAAGGGAGATTCTCCTCAGAGTTGGAACGAGAATCTGTGAAGAAGCAGAAAGAATATTTGAATGAATATGAGTATATCTACAGTTTATGAGGTAAACAAAGTACTTTTTTTACTGTGCAAAAGCTGAGAATCATCTTTCAGGTGCACAACTTACCCTCCGAGTTTTCATTGGCTTGGCCACTTGAGGGCGTCTGTGGCACACAGAAGATGAGTAAATATAGTATGACCAGTTAGTGAGACGTATTTTGCAGGTACTGACACGCTTATAGATTTGCGTAATAATCTACTACAATGTCTCATACTTTTTTTTTAAAGATTATTCTTTGGGGTTTTTCCCTTTATTTGAAAGCGGACAGATATGAAAGGGGAAGAGAGATGGGGGATGACACGCAGCAAAGGGCAGCAGGTCGGATTCGAACTCTGCGCCGCTGCAGGACTCAGCCAACATGGGGCGCACACTCTTACTAGGTGAGCTAGAGGCCGCCCCACAATGTCTCATACTTAAGACAATAACAAGATCATAGTCTAGCTGAAGAAATATACTTTGCAGTCCAAAAACTACATTCCTCACATACTGTAAGAACAACATTAGACAACATGTTGTGGCAGTGTCCACAACAGGTGTGTCCCATAGAAATGATCCCTATAAACTACATAAACAGCACCAGAGTCTTAGTAATTCTGATTTGAATCACAACTAGGGTGATGGAGTTCTGCTGTTATTGTGAATGTGAGAAAAATTAGTTATGGTAGCCAGCTCTGACCTTTCGTAGCAGCACGCGGGTGCCACCGGCCTGGGGTCTCAGGTCCAGGCCGAGGGAACAGCAGGGGCCGTAGCACTGGTCCTCACTGCACAGGGACAGGTGGGACTGTGGGGACACGGGGGACATACTGTATAAAATGATCTGTGGTTGCTGTGGGAATTGTGGAATATAATACATCTACTTACTACTACTTATTGATTGTTGCTCTCACACAAGTTGCATGCACACTATCTCTTTTCTTTATTTGTAACAGGATGTAGCAACAGGGCCTGCGCTCAATGAGTTACCAGGGAGTAAGCCCAGCTGTATAGATAGGAGAATCTAACTGCCTGCTATAGAGAAGCAGAACAATAGGCATTGTCTATACATCAGGGGACTGGTTTGAGCTAGGTTAGTGAACATATTGAACCTATAGACACAAGCTCATCATGAGAATGTTATGCAATGATGGGCGTAACCTTTAATGTATGTGTGTGTGCTTGAATCTCAATAAAGAGGGCTGAAAGAGGAAGGGAGATCAGGACACACATGGTCAGTGCAGGTTGCGGAGCCTGTAGTGTTGTTCTCCTTCAGCTGAAGCCTATTGTTTGATCAAACTTACTGTGTCTGTGAAGTTATTACTATGTATTACAGAGAAGAAGTCCTCACCTGGGAGTGCACCTTGGAAGCACAACAGAAGACAGTGCTGCACTGCTAACGTGCTGTGCTCCTGCGTTTAACTTACACAGTTCAGACAGAGGCTGCTCTGCTCTATTAGCTCGCGGCCCCTCTCCCTCTCTTTCTCCAGCTCCCTCTGCTGCTGCTCCACGTTGGCCTGCAGCTCTGCAATGCGTTTACGCAGACGGTTCTTATCCAGCAGACAGTCGGTGTACTCCAACTGCAGGCTGTCTCGACTACGCAGAGCCTGGGGAAAAAAAAGATGAAAAAAAGAAAGAGAAAAGAAGTTTTCATGGTGTAAAAACTGTCCACCCTAGTCAGGGATGCTATTAAACTGCAACGCCACTAACTACAGATGGGCCTTGATGCACTCTGTATGTTTAGTTTAGTTCATTATAGGATCCCCATTAGCTGTGCCCTTAAGCACAGCTACTCCTCCTGGGGTCCACATGGAAAAACATACATTAGACATTGCAGTCCATATAATCTCGCTTTGCCAGACCTTCCTCCACAGCGCTGCGAAGGAGGGTCTGGCTAGTCCACACAGCATTCTGGGATGGGAGAAAAACGTGCTCTGGTTTATTGGCATTTCTTTAAACCAATCACAATCTTCTTGCAAACACACACACGCACGGACAGAGCTGCGGTGCCGCTGCAAAACAGCCTCAGGAAGAAATGTGTACGTTCAAAGGTTGTTTTAGTCGTGAAACAGAAAACGATTGGACAGATAGTCTAGCTAGCTGTCTGGATTTACCCTGCAGAGATCTGAGGAGCAGTTAACCAGAGTCCTCACAAATCCACCGGAGTTTAAAATTACAACACAAAGGAAGAGGAAGGAAGAGGAAGGTAACGGCAATCCGGCCAAAAAGAGTGAAATCCGGCGGAATTTCCGACATCAACGGAACAATCCCGGAAGTGGAACGTCGTGAATATGGACTACAGTCCACATAATTCAACACATTTAAAAACATATAATAAACATTACAGTCAACATTACTCAACACATTTACAACTTACATTAAACATTACAGTCTACAGAAAAAGAAAAAGAAAGAATTGCATGGCATTCTACAAAAATGATGCTCCAAGATGCTTTTATTTTATTTCATTGATCTCTGTGTTAATTTAGTATGTTGGTTAGAGACTCTGTTGGGCCTTCATTCACACTGACCTGGTCTCTCTCCTTTTCCAGCTCCATGATCTGGTTGAAGTAGGACACACTCCTCTTCTGCTCCGTCTCCCAGTCCAGCTGGAGAGTCCTCACCTTCAGCTGGAGCTGCTCGCACTGCGACTCCAGCTGCAAACACAGTTAACCATTACAACCTCTATTCAAAGGCAGTGAAGGAACAAAACACGGGCTTTGGCAGTAAACCTTTCAACAACTGCATCCAGTAAAAAAAATTGAATCTTAAAGATCATTTGTGAGTCTTCTCACTAGGGCTGCAACTAACTGATTATTTTCATAGTCGATTAATCTTCGAAAATTATTTTCTGGATTAATCGAGTAGATGTTTGGTTTAGAAAGTGTCAGAAAATGGTGAAAAATGTGGATCAGTGTTTCCCAAAGCCCAAGATGACATCCTCAAATGTCTTGTTTTTGTCCACAACTCAAAGATATTCAGTTTACTGTCACAGAGGAGTCAAAAAACTAGAAAATATTCACATTTAAGAAGCTGGAATCAGAGAACATTTTACTTTCTTCATAAAAAAATGACTCAAACCGATTAATTGATCATCAAAATAGTTGCCGATGAATTTAATAGTCGACAACTAATGGATTAATCCATTCATCCTTGCAGCTCTACTATTCACCTTCTCCCAGTGCTCCTCGGTGCTCTGTAGCTCCCCCTGTAGTCGGGTAATGATATCACACAGCTCCTGCCTCTGGTCTGCAGCCTCCCTGCGGTCCTGCTGCAGGATGTCCATCAGAGCCTGAAACAACAGGAACACTCCATCTTTAGAGACAACACTACGAGGAAAGAGCAGTGTGGTTGATTCTGACAGAGACAGTCATAAAGGCCCTTTTTATATGATAAACATTGTAGATTTGAAAACATACTATGACTCCAGTGGTAGGACCTGAGTCCTTCATCTGAGTCCCTGTGTTCTCCGCTTTCTGAACTTCAGTACGGCGCTGCGGCTTCTCTGGTAAAGCAGGTGGAGAACCATTTACTCCATTAGAGGGCAAACTGTTTCTTTTTGCCGGCATCGTATTTCCTGGAGTATCGATTGTATGTTTTTCTGCCTCTGTCAGCCTGGACTTCAGCTCCTCTACCTGTGTGGAGAATAAGCAAAGCAGCCATAAAGACAAAGTCTGACATTTTTTAAATGTAGGCTTGAAATGTTCCACACCAGGCATTTGATATGCTGTTGTCAAACATGTGCAATGATATGGCCAAAGGGCTCTTTATCTACAATAATGGTAGAAATGTAATTTTGGAATATGTAAACGTTTATTCTAGGAAGCAAGGAGTTGGGAGTAAAAAAAAAAGAAAAGGTAAACAAACACGTTTATTATACTACATTCCAATTTTAGCAGTGCACTGCACATACTAAGACAACAAAGTGGTTCATACCTCAGTGGTATGCTCAACATGTTGTGACAGCGCACAAACTAAAAAAAGAGCGGCTGATAACATCTTCACACATGGCTCACTACAGTTGATTTGGTTCAGCTGCGTGCTATCTTAAGAGGTTCCACTTGGACTGCCTTGGGCGCTGTCATTTGCTGCCTTATCATGCCATCAAACAAAACATTTTTTTTTCCTTACCCTAAGTTAAACAAACACTTGAAATATCTCTCCCTGTCCCTACATGATTTTGCAGCAAACGGTACCTTTGGTGAACAGCCCCTTGTGTTAAATAGAAAGGTAATCATGGCCCACATGGAGCCCCTAATACTGCACCTTAAAGTTTGGAGCAACAGGGGGAAACAATGTGGGGGACTTGTGACGAGAAGATCACTATTATTGGCAAAGTCACCGTTTCTACGGCAAGTATATACAGTAGCTGCTTTTAGAGTCAGGATCCACTGAGGAATGTGGTGGGAGGTAGGGAACGACTTGTCCTCTGAAGGCCCCGCGACTGCTTCAGGGGAGATTCTCGGTAAAAAACTTGTGTTAGACCAGAGATATTCAACAGGGGGTCTGTGACCCCTAGGTAGTCCTCAAAGTTAGTGCAGGGGGGCTGCCAAATTATGCCTAAAAATAATGTTTTGGAAGTTTGTTTTTTCAAAAATGAAATTGTCTGAAAAGATACTGTTCATTAAAATAATTCTAACTAAGATAAATTGGCCAATTTGTGTAAAAAAAACATTTCATTTACACATTAGAGCTTATTATTGGTAAGGTAGCCATAAAGTTAAGCATCAGCCATTCATTTTCATCCATCCGGCCCAGCTTAATGCAACTTCATTTTATATAGTAGGCTACATGTAGTTGGGGTACCCTACTCTGTCCTAAAATCGCTGAAGATCTCTGTGTTCGACAATAGATATCAATATCTGTGAGTTTCATGACATTGTGAATTTCCCCGTTGTAGGATTAATAAAGGATTTTGAATCTTAAATCTTGAAATTTTAAAACCTGGATGTGATGAATAAACTACCACTGTCTTAAACCCTTCGAAGGTGAATTAAGAACAAATTAAGAAACTGTACAGTTTCTGTTTTAACTTACTGTTGCTCCTAAACGACTGACCTGCCTCAGTAGTTCCCTCTCACGGATGGAGGCCATGCTTTGCTCCTCCAGGGCTCTGGAGTACTTCACAGCCTGCTCCAGGTGCCTGTCCTTCAGCTTGCCCAGCTCTCGACTGGCCGACTCCCAGTCCTGACGCAACCTTCAGATCACAAATCATCCAGAGCACACATTTGCTTACTTTTTGTCATTGATTCATTGTTTTGTGCCACACAATGTAAACCCTGTGCTTTCTGTGACATTAAGGGGAAGTGCCAATGAAAGGAGTAGTTAATGTATATGGAAACATGTTTGTGTTGCATGAGACTATGTGTTGAGAGATATTTGTATTTGTTGTCTTTTCTGTATTTTGTGTGTTGTCTTTGTAATGCTGCAGAATGGACAGAGGCCAAAACAAATTTCCCTTTGGGGACAATAAAGTATATCTTATTATCTTATTATATATCATTACAGTTACATTCACACAGCAGTTATATACCCTCTTGAATGGAATCCCAGTCTCTAAATTGCAGGAGATCTTTGTCCAATGATAAGCCCTCTATGAAAACCCAAACTAACTGTATGTTTACGTCCCTCATCCCTTTAGTATCAGTTTGTTTGAAACAATCATAGATCAGCTGAGACACTCAGAGATTTTTTATCAGTAGAAAACTGCACTTTATAACGTAACTGTCATTCCTTTTTTTAGTGGTGCCTTTTATATCCAATTCAATGTTCAATTTGTTCATTAAAAGAATGTCAGAAATGATTGCCTTTAATTTGTTTGAAATTCAACAAGCAATTTACTGAAATTGTCTAATATTTGTTCATCGCAAGTAATATTGAACTCTCACTACCCCTCTGATGCCATTAACAATAGAAATGACCTGGCTCAACTGTCAGAAAAAAAGTTTCTTCCATGACTCATATCGTACAATTTAGTGAATATCATTCTCTGGGACAAGATTTTCTTTTCACATCCTACTAAGAGGAACAAACCAAGCGAGACAGACCTCTCTAGCTGCAGCTTGTCCTGACGTAACTCGTGAGCTTTACGTTCTGCGCGGTTGCGCTCCTCCTCCGCCATGCGGCAGCGCTGAGACAGGCGTCGCTCGCACAAGCGGGTGTTTCGAAGCTGCTCTCTCAGTTTACGCACCTCCAGCAGCAGAAACTGGGTCAATCCCTCCGGACCTTCCTCATCTGGGCAGTAAAGACAGGTGGAGGTTATAAGTCACGGGGACTATTGGTTAATGTATGGAGAAGGTAAACTTCAGAGAGGCTTGTTTTAATGTCTGTGTATGAATATGTGTCTACTGTGTCTGACTATGTGACAAATATGCACTTGTAAATATGTGTGATGCACTGAAACCTTGTGTATACTTTGTGAAAGCAGAGGAGCTGCAGAAATCTAAATCTAGACTCTAGACCATTAGTGCCAAATGTCTGACTACCTTTCCTTATATTCTGCTTGTTCAACATACCTTCAATCCTTTAGATAGCCTCTTAAGCATAATAACAATAACCAAGAGCTCTGAGAGAGTACACGTATCTACTGGATAACGCTGAACACTGGGTTTCTGGCTTTAAAAGTTAGTTGTTAACCATGTTTTATGGGCTTTTATCTCAGGTTTGTTTGCTAACCACCATTTAAACCTTAGTGTGCTCTTTTCTAAGTTTGAATCTCTTAGCTCTAAGTGTGTTTACTATGTGCCAGTAAAGACAACCTCTCATGTAGATGTTCAGCCAACACAAGAGAGGCCAAGTCATTTCTTCTTTAAGTTCAGATTTAAGTCTCAAGACTCAAGTCTGAAAACTCCTAAACTTTGTGTTTTTTTTGCCTGAAATATTGGGATCAAATTCAATGTAGTGCCTAAAATGAAACCAATAATACAGTTGTATTTTATATATTCCAGTCAAACTAAATCATAACATGTATTCACTGAAATACTTCTGTAGTAATGACAGAGAAACATGTTGCTAACATCTGCATCTGTCTATTTCTGATTAAATAGAGCCTAAGGTTTAATAGGCCTTATTCACAGGATAATTTCACATGCCATTCACATATTTTGATAGATTTCTTCCTAGAGTCAAAGTCAACTCTGTGACACGTGGGGAGTCCACACATCTACAATCCTCAACATGCAGAGAAACCCCTGCTTACCCAGTATGAGGGAGCATCGCTGTGTGGCCTGTTCTCCGGTCAGCTGGGTGTACTGGTCTGGGTGGTAAAACTCCAGTGATTCCATGAAGGCTTGAAGCCCTCGCGGGCCCTGACCACGCAGAATGTCCAGCAAACGACCTGTTCAACGAAAGAAAACAAATCTGAAAAACTGTACTAATGTGGAATTAGTTAGGAATTAGTTTGGTTCCGTAAACTATTAAAGTTAGAACTGTCTAACCACAAAGACGCTTCCTCTTTGATGTGAGTGAGGCAAGGCAAGGCAGCTTTATTTGTAGAGCACATTTCAGCAACAGGGCAATTCAAAGTGCTTTACATAAAACACTAAAGAGCAGTTAAAAACGATTAAAAACAGATCAAATACGAGAATAAAATGTTCAGTGCAGTATAAGAAATGAACAATTATTTAAAGAAAGGTAACATCAAGAAGAAAGGTCTTCAGCCTTGATTTAAAAGAACTGAGAGTTGCGGCGGACCTGCAGTTTTCTGGGAGATTATTCCAGATATGTGGAGCATAAAAACTGAACGCTGCTTTCCCCTGTTTAGTTCTGACTCTGGGGACAGAGAGCAGACGTGTCCCAGACCACCTGAGAGGTCTGGGTGGTTCATAGTGTAGTAGCAGATCAGAAATGTATTTTGGCCCTAAACCGTTTAGTGATTTATAAATAGGGCTGGGCGATATGGAGAAAATCAAATATCACAATATTTTTGACCAAATACCTCGATATCGATATTGTAGTGTTGACTACTGGTGCTTTCACAAAATATTTACACAATGAGATTTTTGATAAATAATCATCAGTAATGTGAATATAATGACTAAGTGGGTAAAGGCAAATAATAGATAGTTATAGTTACTGTATAGTTACAACAGTCTGGTAAGTTCAGAAAATGACATCACTCTACTGTAACGCAGCCTTTAAAACCAGGAGAAGACAACACTTGTGTCATATTACGATATTACGATATCCAAAATCTAAGACGATATCTAGTCTCATATCACAGTATTGATATATTTTTAAACCAGCAAAAGTATTTTGAAATCAATTCTTTGAGGCACAGGAAGCCAGTGTAAAGACTTCAGAACTGGAGTGATGTGATCCACTTTCTTGGTCTTAGTGAGGACTCGAGCAGCAGCGTTCTGAATCAGCTGCAGCTTTCTGATTGATTTTTTTGGGAGACCTGTAATGACACCGTTACAGTAGTCAAGTCTACTGAAGATAAAAGCTAGAACAGGTTTTTCCAAATCCTGCTGAGACATAAGTCCCTTAACCCTTGATATATTCTTAAGGTGATAATAAGCTGACTTTGTTATTGTCTTAATGTGGCTGTTGAAATTCAGGTCTGAGTCCATGACTACACCAAGATTTCTGGCTTGGTCTGATATTTTAACACTGTAGTTACATAAGTATTTTAAACATGACCATGATGAATGGATGGCTTTAACGTGAGATAACTCGCTGGCAAAGAAACAGCAGTGATATGAACTGGGTGCTCAGGTCTTTACTTGCAACGTCTCCCCTTTATCTTTATCTTCTTTCACTCCTTATTCTGTCTGTCTTCCACTCCCCTTTACTTAGCCTCGTCTTTCATCTTACTCTCTCCTTAGTTCCTGCCCGTTTCTCACGGCAACATTTATCTTTACCCAACTGTTACTCTCTGACAACCTGCTGCACAATCACTCACACATAATGTTTCTTCTTTGGGAGTTTTACAAATCAACCATACTGCATGTACTGTACTGCTACAGGTACATGTTTTCTTTTGTTCATTGTGCAATTAAAGTTGTTAACTGCACAACTCTTGAATGCACAGTTTTTTTTTTTTATTAGTTTTATTAGTTTAATTTCCCCTAAAGGGACAATAAAGAACTTTGGACTCTGAACTGAACAGAATTTGATGCAGATTTGATGTTTTCAAATGAAATTTCTCCTCACCGGCCTTGCTGATGCGCAGTGGGTACTGTGTGGAGTTGAGCACCTCGTCTTCATCCTGTTCATCGATGACTTTACACTGCCGCAGATACGGGGTGAGTTTGGCCGGGTTGAGGATGCGTGTGAGCTTGTGCCGTACCCCCTCCACCCGATCCCAAAGCTCTTCACAGCGCTCCTCTGACCAGGGGGGAGAAGATCGGACCTCCTCCTCAGCTGTGTCCCCCTCCTCCACCCAAACTGTGACACCTGCAAGGGACCAAACATTTACAAGCAGTTCAGGAAGTTTGAAAAAAAGGACTGTGCACTGACAGAAACAAGAAGACAGACATTTTGTGCATTTAAGAAAAAAAAAAGTCTTGCAAAAATGAAGTGACTCCAGAATAGGGGTGGGGGGGAAAAATCCATTCAGCATAGTATCGAGATATTTTCGGTAGCAAAACGGTATCGATACACAGACGCCACGTATCAATATATATACCTATATATATATATATATATATATGTGTGTGTGTGTGTGTGTGTTGGTCAGTCTGTCTGCTTGATAATCCCATTTTGCAGCAATAAAATTGAAGTGAGATGAACAAACAGAGAAATGTATCTTTTTAGAAACAGACTTTTGGGGACATCATTTGAAATTGGGAAAAAAGTAATAAATTGCAATATATTGTAGAATATTGCAATATGTTTAAAATCGCAATAATATCGTATCGTGACATAAGTATCGCGATGATATCGTATCGTGAGGCCTCTGGTGATTCCCACCCCTACTCCAGAAATGTTTTGCTACTTCAGACGGATGTCTTTTTCACGTCACACAGATTTACAGATATGTCTAATGTCCAGCTCTAGACTAAATATCATTTCCCACAGAGGATTCCATTGGAATTAGTTTTTGTCTGACGGTGCTTATCTGCATCTCTCATCCATCAAAGTGGGTCATTGCAGGGTGCCCATATAGGTCAGCTGGTAGAGCGGGTCTGTCTGCTTTTCAATGTAAAGATAAGACATAAGAAGCAAACATGACATCTTTTAATATTCATCTACCGTAATTGCAGTTTTAACTCAAATTTGTTACATGATGATCCTATTTGTCCATCACTGACTGGCTATATAATCATATAGTCATTCTTAATAATTCATAATGGATTACGAGCTGCGTAGTGAAAGAATGAGATGGAGCTCCTTACTGGAAATCTTCCAAGGAATGCTGAGGGGGATTGACTCCTGACAGAATAGCAGTCTGACAGATGAGCATTTAGCTTGAAGCCATTTACACCACAGAGAGCAGATGTGCTGTTAATTATCACATAAGGAGGACACTTTGAATAGATGAAAGCCAATAACGGTTGGCATGAATGAGCAAGAACTTGTATTTTACAAACATGTGTGGGTTCATATAACAGCAGCAGTGGTTTCATTCCTGTGGAGCAAAGAGTCTGCTGTTACGAGGGTTGTAAACTATAGTGGGGAGAACACTTTGGGTCTCAGGCCGCAGGAATGAAAATACTGGCGTGACTCATATCGCACACCTAAAAACACAGCAGGGGACCGCAGACAAAGGCTTTCTCAGTCCCATTCACTTCACACTGTGGAGGACACAATGGGAGAAAGTGAATAACTCAGTACAGGAGTTTGTTAAAAAACAGCTAAATATATACTAGAACTTACTTATTTTGATTAAAACAGAATGGTTATTTCCCTTATCAGCGAGGCAAGGGAGGAAACGCTTTTAATCCAAATCCAGTGAGATATTTCCTGAACATGGCACACTCTAAAAACACAAGTCCCCCAAAGCTGTGTTGATTCTACAGGCAGAACCCCATATCTCATTTCTGTTGGTTTAACAAATGTAGTTTACAACCACAGAGAGGCCCAGGCGACCAGCTTCTTCTCAGCTCACTGCAGTCTGAAAATCCTGTATGTGTTGCATTTATTTTATAATACTGACCAAACAACAAAGAAACGTAAATACATCAATCTAGGCTCTGATAACCTGTGATGGTCTCTGTAGGTTAAATTATAGAAATAACCAATCATGAAATGACTCTATAAGTAGCCTAATATGCCCTCAGTGTTGTTTACCAGTGATGGGAGTGAGGCGCCTGATGCTTGGCAGCTCATCAGACCTCGCTGAGCTAACGGGGCACGTCGAGGCAGGTCTGGATGCTCTGGAATCTCAGTCATTACCCATAAACACTTCTATTCAGACATTGTTCTCATGTGATTCCCACTCAACTCCTCCTCCTTACACACAAAGTAGTAAAAAACACTTACCCAAATATGAAATCCTGTATCTACCATCCTCTTTAGGAAGTGATTGATACAACCCAGTTAAACCAAAGGTTCAGTTAAAACTAAAAATAATCTGCACTGCAAACAGAAGGTCTGCTTACCATTCAGGGAAAATCATTTAAAAGCAAATAATGACACAAAACTAGCTGCTGATAAGAACAGACTAATGATGGTTATAATTTTTAATAATTCTATATCCTTAATTGATCCCCAATGGTGAAATTACAACTCACACTCTGTTTTTTTGAACACATTACACACATGCCTGAAATACACACATGCTCAGGTCCTATACATGCACTAGGGGAGATAAGTCACAGTGAGTGGGCTGATCGGGGGGGGGGGGGGGGGGGGGGGGGGGGGGGGGGGGGGGGGGGGGGGGGGGGGCAGTCCCTGCAGACTGAGACTGCCACCCATCAGAAGGCTCCACGGTCCATTTCCATAACTGGCTTTTAAGAATGACAAACAAAATAACATCTTTTCTTCACACTTTTGGAAATACAAATCATCTGCTATTTCTCACAGTGTCAGATGTTCTCTCTCTAAGAGGCCATGTTTAAACTTTGCGTGGAAGTTTTGTGTGCTTTGATAAAAATTAATGCAATTTTGTATTTAAAAAAACCTACTTTAATAGTTTTGAGTTTAGATTATTGTGTTGTCTGTTTTGAGAAAAGACATCAACTGAGAATGGATGCAAAAAAAAAACAGTAGGTAACTTGAATCTAGTTGCCATAAAATATATGTAATATAGCCTATAATAATCACATGACTAATTACCATGAGTGTCACTGGGTGGCTTACATCTAAACAAAATCAATCCAGTTGATACATGCACAGTGGACATATAATAAAGACCTACACAGGATTTTTCACAATGTGGTAGATTATTGTATGAAATGTGGGAGTTAAAAATGCACTTTTTATACTTGTGCTGCAGAGAGAGTAGTTTATATCGTTGTGTTGACACAAACCAGAACCCGGACAGCCTACCGGTAGGCTAACAGGCTATATGGCACAGCCATGCTGCCGTTTAACGCGTAGTTATATACTGATGACTGATAGAACAACTGCAAGTCTTTTCAATCGTTTCCCAGATCAACATTTCAAACGAATGTGAACATAGCCTTTAAAAAAACGGTAAACAGCGCACCATCTTTTTAAAATGTTGGCTTACCGCTCATGTCGTGACCCTCCTTGAATCGGTTTTGACAATGAGAGTCCTCTACGTCCCATTCAGATCCAGAGGCGTGTGAGGAGTGAATAAACCAAGCAGTGAGGTGTCAGAGTGCGTGGGCGCCACCGGAGCGCACAGGTTCTCCTTTTTACGCACACCTTGGCACGCTCCGATCTCCACCCTCGGTCAACCCCAACCAGCCAATCGGCAGCCAAGAAAGAAGAAGGAGAAAAAAAGTCCCACTTTCAGTATCACCACATCACATCAGATTTCCTCCCTTAATGGAAAGCGGAACACCTTTTAGTGGTCATGAAATGTTCTTTAGAAAGTAGTCTCGCTTTGCCTATAGAAAGAGATCTGCTGTATAACGTCTGTATGGTAGTCTTTAAGCACTAGAGGGCGCTTTCAGCCAATGGTTGTCCACTCAAAGCTGACCCTTGTGATATTGTTAACATTGCAAAATATTGTCTGGGCTGTTTCTTAAATTGTGAGTTTTGCAATGAAGGCTTGTCACAGATATATCTCAAAGGCTTAAGGAGAATTTGACTCATTAACACAGTGAGTCAGTCAGTAGTAGCCACAGGTGCTTCACTACAGTGACAAGCAGATAATAGCTTCTCACCTAGTAAATCTACAGCTTTGTGTTGTGGGTTGTTGTGGGATACATCAAAACACAATGACACATGAGTTTATTTCCTCACTGTTTTTTTTTAATTGTATTGCTTGTAGACCTATGGTTGGTATGTCTGCAGCACTTCCGACAGAAGAACCATAAGAAGTATAGAATGAGTGGACCAGCTGACTCATACTGTTTGACTGAGAGTACTTCCAGATAAACTGTCAGTACTTAATAAGGGGTTTATCTTGTCTAAAACAAGGAAGTGACGTAGAGGTTAAAACAAGTAGAGGTAAGTGTTGCCTTATGTCAGTAAATGAGTGTGATAATTACAGGTCATACTCACAACCATTTAACAGCAGGTGAATGACTTTAAATGAGCATCACATGAGAAGAAAAAGTGACTGTCTCATAAGCCAAATTACGTACATTTAAGAGGTATATAATATAAATGCTTGGTTCATAAAATATACATACATGTATACGATTTAAATGATACAATGACTGGATGTACTGTATATCATTCTGGAGAGTAACTTCTTCTCTTCGAGGCAGAAACAGGATCGGGTGGAAGGTGGGGTGTGAAATGTGTCCTGCAGTTACAGTGTGAAGGCAGAAAGGCAGAAGAATGTGTCTTTTTCTTGGCATGTGGACAGGAAATGTCAGCTTGCCCTCCATCTCTGGGCCTCCCCTGAATAAACAGGCCTCTTGTTTTGGGGTCTCAGTTCTGCTGCTGAGAGATAGTGTGGTAGGTTAAAGCAGACAGAGATATTATACACTTATATCACAGCAGGAAGCGTAGTTAGGTGTGACGTGTGCAAACGTCCTCTCAATAACCTGGCTAGGTAGCTGCAGAAATAAACACAGACTTTGCTTCAGGCCTTGGCCACACTTAGTACTGTATATGGTAAGCTGTGCACAATTAGCATTGATGACATAATTTCATTTTATACACTCACTGAAGGATCTGTTCTTATACATTTAATAAATACCAGCATTAGTCAAGTAGTGTTGATTGTGTTAGCTTAACCATGTGCAGGGACATGGTATACTTTCATAGACTTGTACAGTAGGCCCTTGTGTTTAACTGGTAATTGTTTTTAAATATGGGAATATACAGACAGGAAATAGAGGTTATATAAATACCCCTATTTCCTTTTTGTGTTTTTATCTCATCATTGATTCCCTCCTTTTGGCTCCATCTATCATTATGACTCACAAACTCACACCTCCTCTCTGTTTTTCTTTCAGCACTCCCTCCTGCCCTGTTACCCTTTCTATTTGTTCTTCTTCCATTTCTTCTCCCTCCCTTTGCTTCACTATTTGTCATTTACTCTCTGCTTTTTCCTCCGACAGACAGCTGCGCCCTTAGAAATATTTCACAGTGGTGGCTGGACGGGGCCACCGATAATCTCGAGGTGCCACACCAAAACCAAAAGCCTTAACTGAATTTCAGGGATTTTATCATGCTGTTGTAAATAGGCTGAAAGGTTGAAAACTATGTCAATATAAGAGTTAAAGAACCACATACTGATGTTCTTTGGTTTCTTATTTTACGATTGCATCAATGCGGCCGTGGCCACCCCTCGGTGATGCCACTGCCGACAGAACAATCCATCCTCCGGCGGTCCAGTCCAGGCCTTGGTCTCGGGAGGGAGGGAGGGCTGCAGTGGATGAGCATTCCTGTTGTCTCTGAGGTGACGGCGGCACAGAGGAGCCATTGACGGCAACACTGGACCCCACAGTTTGCTCAGGCTGGAATGTGTTACATCGTGACAGTTCAGTCACACGGAAACAGGCCGTGCAGAATTCCTTAAGTGCACTGTACACTTTGATTTGTAGCTTTTAAAGTTGATTTTTTTTCACCAGACCAAGTGAGTGAGCGGTTGTTCAGTGTCTTTTAGAAAAGATAAGACAAAGATGTTGTATGAGAAAGATAGTCAATTAGCTGACCACCAGGGCCATGGAGTTGTAGCTGAGGATTTGTCTTGAGCAACACTAAAGAACAGCTTATTTGTTTGACCTGCAGCTTCAAGGCAACTATGTGGAATAAGCAAGTTTCTTAAATTTGCTTTTCATGTCTGTGTGATTATCTGTGTGAAGTGCATGTTAGACAAAGTGTTGGCTTCCCCACATGCAAAAGTTTTCAGCACAGGATGAAATCAGACATTAGAATTCATTTAAATAACCCTTCATGTACTATTTAACAATGTGTAGCTTAAACAGCACCAGTGTCTGTGGGTTTTATTTCTTTAGTAAGTTTGTTCCACTCTGGTCCTGCCCGGCACACAACACGCCCGGCTCTTCACCCAGCAGCTGACCCCCCCTGCCCCCCCCCCCCCCCCCCCCCCATGGCTCCATCTATGACTCAAGCTTGGCGCCTGCACAGAATTGCCCCTTTGTGTCTGTGAAGAATGTGTCTTTTCTGACTTTTTTTTGGAAAACAGAGGCAGAGAAAGAGAGGGATGGGAGCATGAGTATTTGAGACAGATTTAAATCTTGACATGTGATTTATGCTTCCTTTGTAGGCAGGATACTGGGACAGTAGCTCTCACTATTGCTCAGGCTCTTGGTGCTCAAGATACCGTCGATGCTTTATGACAAAGTTGAAATTATGAGTGAGAAATTAATATCAGGCACAAATAAAATATACATGTTTCTCTCAACTTGTAACGAAGAAGATATGTTTCTAAGGGTGCTCTGCTGATAAATTTGCCTTAACCAAAAAAGCAGCTTGTGGTTTATGCAGTAACTGTGTCCTCTCATTCTCAGCTCTGCAACTATGTCAGATATGGTAGCACCAGCAGCTTAATGAGATCTTGTAAATATCCCAAAGTAATACCATGCAATTTCCTGTTTAACATGGAATCAACATCAATAACACCAGAGGGTCAGAGTGAAGGAAGGAATTCTTATTGAAGCAAACAAGAAGCTTGGACAAACAATGAGTGGGACAAAAATATCACAACATTTAAACCAGACGCCACTTTTATTTATCACTGCATTAACTTGAAAAACTTTGATTAAAAGATTTCTTTCATGACCTGCTGTGTGAAATATTTTTCGAAGCTGTTCAGGAAGATATTTTGTTTCCCCCGACAAAGAAACCTCACATGAAGACAATGTGGCGAATCTTGTTATAAATCAGAACCTCAACGGGACAAACTCGGAGCGGCTGCGAGAAGCCATCATCCCACCTGGGCGCTGGCCACAATCAAGGAGGTAATGAACATAAGTTAAAGAATGTATAGGTCCCATATCATGCTCAGTTTCAGGGTCATACTTGTATTTTGGGTTTCTACTAGAACATGTTTACATGCTTTAATGTTTAAAAAACACATACTTTTTCTCATACTGTCTGTCTGAATATACCTTTATTCACCCTCTGTCGCCTGTCTCTTTAACCCCCCCCCCTCCTGAAAAAGCCCAGTCCGCTTTGATTGGTCAGCATTCTTTTGCATCTGCGCTCTCGGTGTCTCTGCACTATCATTGCAGCTGGGGAGCGACAGTGACGGCACTGTAGCAACACTTTCTAACTATATATAGTTTAGTCGTGACATCACAACCGTACAGAAGTACCATTTCTGAATACGGGCTGTGTGTATTTCTCTGTGGATTGAGCGTTTCGATACTTTCACAGTATTTATAAAGCACCTCGACCTGCTTTATAATTAAAAAAAGACAGCTCACTTTTTACAACATGGGAATGTTAAATCACTATATATCATACTGCTTTTAAGAGCTGTGTGAAGTACAACTATACACCATAAATGTATACTTTGTTCAGGTTCCACAGTAATCTGCCCCTGTTTCCCCACACTATGACACCCATAGTATGACGTATGAATGGCCTGTTGATCGACTCTTTATACGTATTTTTCTACATACTTGCGGACCAATGTGCACACACGCATGAATTTGTGGTGCCTGTGAAAACTGACGCCCCGGCCTGCTTCCCTTCCTGTCACTCTCCTTCCAGAGCAGTGAGGGGTGAGTTGACGTTTGAATTACAGGGTGTTTACATAGCTGTCTAAATCTGCGCTCCACCACACATTTGAACTACACACATAGACAGCCTTACCAACCGCTGCACATACATTTTCCAGATACACAAACGTGCAACTATTGCTAACCACATGCTAAAAGTTGCCTCGGAACAGGAACGGGATTAGTAATAGAGAAGTCACGGCAAACACAACACTTCAACATCAACAGTCCACATGTCTGCCTGAGTATTTATGTGTGTATGTTTCAGTACAGTGGATCGAATACTCCTGCTTCTATTTGCACTTTTGATGTCTAATTGGTCAAATGTGGACATAATGTCCAGGGGCCACTGTTTTCAAGCAAGGGTCGCTCGTTTGAAATGTGCCTCACATTTCCCTGGCTTCCCCTGTCCAGCTGGCATCAACAAAACAAACAGCAGGAAGAACACCATTCCTCTTGGGAATGATAACAATAAAATAAGAGAGTGGCAGTGTGGTAAGACTATTTCAAGCTCTACACAACAATGTTTTGTGTCTGCAATCCCACAGACAGAATATTTTTAGGGTCATCCAACAGGCAGATTTATTAACAATAGTAGTTTTACATATTACAGGAATTTGGAGATGCAAGTTATTCATGGATGTTACAGGAAGCCATTTAGTTTCCTAATAAACCCCTGCCAATTTCCTGGTCTCTGTTTCCGTGTCCACCCCTATAAGCATCTGTGTGCACGCTCTAACCATGAATACAGTATGTCTGGAAGGACAATGGCTGGTTTCAATGCTCACCAGCTCTCCCAGACATCATCATCTGTCTCCCCACACCAGGCAGACATACAGGGACAACAGATTAACCCTCGCTGAGTCCCTGTGAATTCTCCCAGCTTCTCAATTTACTGCTTCATATTCACTGCACACAACTCTGCTGGCATGTCACTGAACAATATGATTAGAAAACGTGCACATCACTGCGGTGAAATGTGCTGCAGCATGATGCTTCTCATTTTGGACAAATACTGACAGGTGTAGTGTCTAACAACTGTGTGTTTTGCATCTAAATGATGTCCGAAAGTATAGTAGTAGTGTACATGTCATGGCAGTACAATTGAGTTGCAATTCATTTTAAACTCAAAATTGGAACAATCAAGTACAATGGTGGATATGGGAAATATATAAATGTTTTTCAGGGGATTTTTACAGTTTTTTCCTGATTGTTACTTCACAATGACATGATTTTCAAGTTTCAAGTTAACCTTCCAATACGATCACATTGAACCTGTCCACATGTGAAGCACACAATACATCCATATAATGCAAATTGAGCGTTTTAGGACATACATCAGTTGCTGAGAAGTGGGTTCTGTTGCACGGATGGTTTGAAATGTTTCTCTGGATGTTTTGCCTTGATACAGAGGAGTATTTGATACGCACTGGATGGATTTTGGTCGGGTATTCTTAGTTTCCTTCATTTAATTTCCTAGAGAAATAGTCAGCAAGAAAAATAACCACAGTGCATGGGTGTTGAGAAGCCAGCTGGACCTTTTCTTCTCCTAAATTTAGACCAGGTTTTTAAAAACAAAGGTGAGCAGTCACTGTTCAGTGACAGTCAGAAGTAAATGTTTCAGTGTGTCTGTGTGTTCATGCCTGTTTTTTATTATTATTGTAGACTAGAAAGCACAGAGGACTGACATTACAATGCTCTATTGTCTCTGGGCCAACACTCAGCTTCCTGGCCAGTCAGAATCCACGGAAACAGGAGCGCAACCCAAACAGAGACACAGGGGTCCCTTAACCCAGCCGTCCATATATCAACCTCATCACACCACTCTCCTCCCACTTCCTGAACAATGTTCTCCAAATGCACATCTGGGTTTTATGAGAGCAGGAGCCAGATTCACAAAACTGAAAAAAGAGATAGATCCAGACTGACGGACACCCACCATGAAGAGCGATGCTTCGGGGTGAAGTGGAATCACGTGCCTTGTTTAAATGTGTTTTTTTCTGGATGGACCTATTTTGTCTGAGTGACAGTAATGGTAGTGATCTGTTGAATACTAAATGAGTTTCAGTGTCTGAAAAGAGTCGAGGCTTCTTGGCAGCCTCTCTGATTTGTGAGAAAGTCCTTTTCCTGTGAAGAAAAACTTTCTGTCTCTGAGACTTCTCATCCTGTTTGACTAGCACTCCTTCCTCTCCACCTCCTTCTCTTTCCTCCTTTCATACCCATGAGCTTTATGTTTTGGCTTCTTTTATCCATGTTGGATCTCTGTTTCTCTGTTACAGACACTTTTAGTTTTCTTTTCCTCACTCTCATTCACCTCATACCTTAACGACAGAATAGGTGGATTGTCATGATTCCCAAAACGACATATATGAGCTTTATGCAAGCAGCTCATAACTCATAACTCATCATAATAATACTTTTCTTGTTAGGCGGTGACCTCTCGCTGAAGTAATAATTGCAAAACACATTAGACATTTTAAACGGTGTGATTGTTCTTTTTTACGTAGCAGGCACAGTTTTAAACACATAGTTAACATTGTTAAACCAAACTGGTTAAGTTTAGGCAACAATAGACCTTAGCGTTAGTAAAACATCCGGGATTGGCTTAAAATGAATCATGTAAAACTTCTAAAATGAGGACGCAACATCATGTCATGGAGATCATTGCTTCACGAACTAAGGTCCGTAAAGAACTCGCTTCATTTCAAAAAGTGACATCTGACTTATGGCTTCACACAGGTCACGTATGGGACATGTTTGTCTGACCCATCCACCACCCGAACCTGCCTACAAATGCAGAATTTGGCGCTCCTATACTTTGTCACCTCGCTTCCTCACTTGCTCTAGCGATAATTACGTAAGAAACATAATTATGGGTCGCTATGAGCTACTTGCACAATCAACTTATGAAGTAGTTTTCTGGGTGAAGACAGTCTGTATTTACTCATCAGAGAGCATCTGATACTTTGCAGCTGTTGTCAGCGAGAGCAGCTCTCGCCCTCCCAGATTCCCAGTGAAGATGATCCCTCCATTTCTCATGTCTGTTCTCAAGGCCAACCCAAATCTCCCTTCACATCTCCTCCTCTTCACTCATCTCCAATTTCCTCCTGCTCAGAGTTCACTGCCTCATATTCCCATCAGCCTCCTCTCCTGTGTCCACCCTGCTCCTTTTTCTCTTTTATCTCATCAGTCAGTCAATTCAGCCTCTCCTGTGTTGCCACTTTTCCCCCACCTGGGATAATGGGATAATTAGTCTTAGGCATTAAATGCATTCTCTTTTGTCAAATCTGCATTATAGCCCCTCAGCTTGGACCTTTGGCCTTCTATTCATCCAAAGGAATCTCTTGACTATTTTTTTTTATTTCTCAGCACTAACCCTTCCTCCATTAGGTATAAGTGAAAAACAAATGTGCCCTAATCTCTGGAACTCACAGCAAAGCAATGATCATTCTAATTATTTTTTTTTTCAGTGAGGACAATTTCTTATCTTATTTTATTTATTTTGGACAAGTTACTACATTATCTGGGCTTTCTTTGTTGTGTCGTGGTGTAATGTCCTGATAAATGTACTGCATATGTGTTGATACAAACATCACACTCATCAGCCTGTGTATCCAAGCTCGTATTTAGTATATTCTGCTGTAGCATTTAAATATCTTTTCAATTAAACCAAACAACCATATCATTCATAAATCGGTGAAGGGCAGAAGATAGAGTGGCTGTGAACAGCAGTTTCACTGTAGAAATGCCTTTCAAAATCACATAAAACGGTTAAAAATGTCCTTTGAAAACTGGCTAATGTCTTACAGTATTCTGCTGTACACACATTCATACGCATCCTCACAAGCATGCACACTATTGTTGCATGACCATGAACGTCAGTGATGAGTGTATTTTTGTCAGGAGTGAGGGGATGACGGGTCACAGAGAGAAGAAAGGTTGATGAAAGCCATGGGGACGTTTAAGAGATCATGTTTACAGACCTGAGTAAAGGTCAGAGATGATTGAGAGAGAGAGAGAGAGAGAGAGAGAGAGAGAGTGTGTGTGTGTGTGTGTGTGTGTGTGTGTGTGTTTGCTGCATATCTCAGCTCATGTGGGGTCATTGAAACCTATTTCAAGTTAAAGTAGGTTCAACTGTCAGACATTTGTCTGAGGCAATGGCAGACAGAGGATCCAAGGTTAAGACCTGATGAGTTCAAGCAACAGGAGGCTACACACACACACACACACACACACACACACACACACACACACACACAACACACACACACACACACAACACACACACACACACACACATCTGGACTTAACTTTCAGAAAACTGCAGAAAAACGCTGCCTTTTTAAGTATTTGTTTTTTCTTACACTGCACTGTAACTTTTATTCTTGTATTTTATATCTGTCTAATTCTATTTTAGCTGTTTTATATTATGTTTTTAACTGCTCTTTAACTTAGTATGTAAAGCACTTTGAATGGCCTTGTGAACTGAAATATTTACAAATAAAGCTGCCTTGCTTTTCCTTCACATGCATTATTTCTTCTTTCTGAAGTCCACCAACGTCCTCCTCCTCCTCCTCCTCATCATCATCATCCCTCTCCTCTTCCTCTCCATCTCCTACCACTCCACTTGTCAGCCGCAGCAGCCGCACACAGCTGCTTCGCTGATGCAAAGTTCATGTCCAGAAGGAAACATATACGGTGCGGAGCTTAAACCGACAAACCGGATGACAGAGAAAAGAGGAGGTGAAGTTGTTTCCTCGCGAAGGGACTACTTTATTCTAAGGTAAACTTGTTCTGAACAGCGGAGTTTGTAAATCCCTTGGTTTGATGTATGTTGCGTAACGTGTAGCTACTGGAAATAGCTGATGGGCACGTGAAGCCAACAGCAAGAGTTATGTCCAGAAAGTAACTACACAGCCGACATTTGATCCAGTTTTCTATAAATTAACGTTTTCTGTGCGTAAAGAAGAGCGCAGTGAGAGCAGCCACAGGCGCGTGGTGTCGCTCCAGATCGGATCTCTTACAAAATCTCTATCAACTTTTGCACGCCTATGCGCACGTGCGTAGGCTACATCACTGTGCAGTCACTTGGTTAAATGGTGAGTTGAGGTTTTTCTTTATTTAATCGATTTACACACAATAATGTAATCAACTCAGGCCTTGATCACAGTTATAATCGCTGATATTAAACAGTATATGTGTGCAAAAACTTGCCTGAATGCCAATTAGCAGCATTTGTCTGCTTTAAACATCTGACATGCACACTTGAGACATCAGAGCTCCAAAGTGGACAAACCATCAGTGACCAGAATGCATCATTATTCAGTATGTAAATATGTCAGGAGGAAGAACCTCACAAATCCTGGAAATGGAAAACAAACTGCATTACGATAAAGGACAACTTTAATCAGTGTTTGCAATGCTGAGATTACACGGATGTCCTTTTCGTGAGAGCTTACACCCTCTGTACATCCTCTTCTGCAGCATTACTTCCCATTACTTCAGTGGCAATCTAAGTTTTTTTAGGTCATATTTCAATAGAACTTGCTATTTAAATATAAACCTAAGCACTGTATTATATGTCATATGAATTCAAACAGTGTTAGTAACATGAACTGCAGCTTAGGTTTTTGTTGTTGTTTGGTGGAAACAATTAAAATCAATCGGTCACTGTGCTCCTCCAGTGGAACCACTGAACAACTGTGCTGGGGTCGTGCCAGATCTGAGATCAGTGGATTGGCAGCCTGTCAGGGAGGTGGCGTCATGGTGAGAGAGACTGTCCTACAACATATCCAGACATCTGGACACTGTGTCTGTCCCTGCAGCAGCGTAGGCCTTCAGCGGACACTGCAACGACGAGCCAAAGGACCAAAACATATGTGCATAATAATAGGTTAACTGTGATTTAAAATGTGGATAGGTTTTATATGATTGTGGTGTGACACCATGAAGGCAGCTGGAAAAATGTTTTTCACAAGATCATGACATTGTGATACAAAAATAGGAGAAAAAAAAGAGTGATAGTGAGTGAGCCCTTAAGATTGAAAAGGAGTCTACCATGCCGCAAATCACTTACACTTAGACTTTTTAAACAGGACTTATATTTATTTATATACTTATATTGAGCTTTCCTTTAAACGACCACTTTAACTGTGCCTCTCTGTTAGTTTGCTAGGTGGAAGTTTGAAGAGGCAGCATTTCCTTATGCTCTCTGTCCATCATGTGTTTGCACTGCACTGCCGCTTGGCCTCATTTGTCTGTTCTTGTTGACAAAATAATCATAAAACTAGTGAACGATGGCCAGCGTTAAACCTGATCATAAAGATTGACTTGGTTGCTTAGCCTGCTGTTGATTCGTAATCTTTCTGTGTGCTGTAAAAAAAAGGAGTCATTGAACTGGTTGAAGAAGTCTAATGTGCAGTGAATTCTTATCTCAAATGCCTCTTCTTGTAAGTTATGTTGTTGACTTTGTAGTGCATTAAGAAAAGTGTGAGAGGGAGTGAACAGGAAGTTAATTTACAAGTCACAGTGCTGTGAGAAATATGTAATGTAATCACACTCATCTGTGCTGACAATCTGATACTCTCAGACATGAACTGTGTCATCACACCAAGATATCGCACATCCTAATCAGATATGATTACACCTATAAATCATCACTGTTGTATGACTGCATGCAGTGCAGAGACACATACACACACCCTTACCGTAAGGACCCGGCAGGCGTGTGTATTGCCACGTCGCAGCAGTAGATCTCTTTAAACTGAGCGCATGTTGTATTTGGGGCCAATGTGTAATGGTCGGGGTGCACTGACCTCAGCCACAGTTAGCTGGTTCTGTGCCGTAAAGGACCACGGCCCTCCGGTCCAGCGGAGGAAGCAACCTCAGAGCTGACCCACTGCCCTGTGTGTGTTGTGTGTGTGTGTGTGTGTGCGTGTGCGTGCATGCATAAGTGCATGTACGAGCCCACAGATGTATGTCCTTCCGAGCCACTGTGGTTGAACGGTCCCTCAAATGTCACCAGACATGTGGTACCAGATGTTTGCCTAACACATTTAATCTGCTCACATCAAAGAGACTGACAGAGAAGGGAAACAGTTCTGGCAGTTTATGTGTGTGTGTGTTTGTGACAGATGGGAAAGAAAGATAAAAATGCCACAAGATTGATTGAAGGAAAAGCTGAAAATAGAAGTCTGGTTAAAAGAAAACATAAAAACAGGAGGTAAAAATGTGTTTCTTATCCGCTTCCTCTGATCCTTTATTTGATGACCATAATGGATGGCGTCCAGTCCCCCCCCACCCCCCCCCCCCCCCGTCTGTCTCTGACTGCAATCAGTTAGGCAGCTCACGCAAAAAACAGGCTTGTTTATGGACGTCTGCAGGTACAATCATTTAGATCTAAATGTCTTTCTGTGTGTTTCTAATGAGGCCATGAAGTTCCCAAAGTGAACTTCTGTGCTGTTATTACTCTTTATTGTGCATGAAGAGATCTGAGTTGAGCTGCGTTTACTGCTCACAAAGCCATGAAGGAAAAAGAAAACCATATAAGGCTGATAGCAGGGTAAAAGAAAATTGGCAGCTATGAAATCAGGAGAAAACATCTTAATTACACCATGAAAAGCTGTGAATTCAGCATTAAATGACTGAAATGCAGCAGCTAAATGAAGGACAGATAAACGAGAAAAGAAACATTCTAGCGAGGTAATTAGGGGTGGGAATTGTATCCAAAGGTATTCTTAAATCTGGGAACTAGTGTTTCTGATATGATTCTGTCCAAACTTGGTGTTGACACTGACAGTGGATGTTTTTCTCCCTTGCTAATGTTTATCTGCCTCTCACCTACTCGTGCCCCACAGGCCCTAATCGCCACTTTAAGCTAAATGTTACTGAACTGGGATCAGACATGGTCAGGCAATGGCTAAAATCCATCATCCCTCCCTATGGTGGATTTTTCTGTATGAATCGTCGCTCTCCTAACTTGATTACTCTTTTTGTCACTCCCATACTTTTATCTTCCCTCCTTCCCTATTCCTAGGTTACAGACAGCGAATGCTCCCGGTTATGGCCTCCTCCCCCCCCGGCCATTTGTCCTGTTGAAAAACTGGGATTAGTGAAAGATTTAGGGATTGTAATCTGAGCCCAGGCCAGTGCCCAGTAAGAGTGGCACCATCAGCTTGTTCACGTTCTTATATCACAGGTCCAGATTGGCCTGGCAGCAGCCTCGGAGAGTAACTCCTGTGACGTTAATCCAACACTGGATGCGGTTTGGAGAGGTCACGTGGTTGGAGCTTACCAGTGCTCGCTATCCAGGAAAAATAGACACTCAGGGCCTTTGGAGGTTTTTGGTTTTTTGGTGACATCTCTGAAAGGGGCTGCACAAATTGTTATTCATTTTTAATTAATTTTTCTTTTAATTGCAAGGATTCCCTCTAACATAAATATCACATTTGGAATATGCATACTTTAAAATATACTGCAAATAACAATTATTTTAATGACCAATTAGTCGATATTTTTTTCTGATTAATTAATGAATAGTTTAGTCTTTACAATTTTAAGAAATAGTGAAAAATGCCACAATTTCTCAGTCCAAGGCGGCGTCTTCAAAGAGCATTTCCTGTCCAACCAGCCGTCCCAAACCAGATGATAAAAAAAATCATTAAAATAGTTAAATATTTTCTGTAGATTGACTAATCCTCTATTCACGTCATTGCAAAAATAAATCTAGCCTAATTGTAAACTGTAGATAAGTGCTGTTCGCTTAGGAGAGAATAATGGAAAGTGCTTGTGCTGAAATGAGAACTAATCAAATGAAAGTACACAAAAGACTCTTCGAAGTTCCTGTTGTACTCAGGTTTTATTTGTCAAGTTCAGTCGCTGAACAAATTCTCGAGAACCTGCTGACTCCTCAGGCAGCCGGGAGAGAATAACATTCCCAGCTTCAGTCAATCCAGTTTTAGTTGTGTGACACATTTATGTGCGCCTGACTGGCCCTGCTTTAGTCTTTGGTCTTAGTCTGTAACTCACATCTCTCTCCCTTTTCTCTCTGTCTGTTCTAGCTGGCCTTAAGTGAACTGAATGAAAACACAGACGGCCCTCTACCTGGAAACTAAGTGGATTGAAGAAGGCAGAGAGCAAGTGAGGGAGGGAAGACAGAAGGGATTAGCAGCTAATCCAGTGCATGGACAATCCTGGATGAGCCCTTTTTTTTCTTCCAGGATGATGCAGACAAAACAGTCGCTGGATTACTTCACACTACTTCATTGCCCTTTTTAAGAACGCTCCACCCACCGTTTTCCTCTGCTCTGATTGTTTTCGTTGCCTCTCAAAGGTCTGGCGTCTTGGGCACAAAGGGGACCAGGGGAACTGAGCATAAGGACGCGGAGCAACAGGCCTGGTGACAGGATGTCCCATGGACAGTGTGGTGCCACACATGGATAAACTGCTTTAGTGGTAGACGGTGCATGGCAGTGGACCCCGAGCGCTCTCTGCTTGGACTTTGAGGAAGACAAGAGCATGAGACGCACACAATCCTCTCAAAAATAGAGATCTATTGAAGGCTCATGCAAAAAGGACTCGCTGCCAGTAAGCTACAGAGTGAAGATACTGCTGTGTTGCCATTCAGATGATTACAGAAAATGATTCTTCATGCATGCGTTTCATTCAGTGCTTCAGAAAGGTGTAGGTGTGATGCTGCAGTAAAGAGAATAGCGGACACGTCAGACAAACTCATTTACTAATCCTTGTAGGTCAACCCGAAACCTAAATAGTAGTGAGAAGGGAAGCCACGGTCTGGGGGAAATGGCTCTATAAAGTGACTCAATCTAATTACATTTCCTAAAATCCTAAATAGTGTCCAGTATCAGTTTGTTTTTATTATAAATTTGAGTTATACATAAAAGCTTCTTTTATTAGGTTTGGGTAAAAGGCAAATTAAAGAGACTTTGGTTTTACAAGGCATCCCAGTGAGGTGATCCTCTTAGTGTTGCAAGTAAAATGTAAATTGAGACGGACTACAAGTCAGTTCTCCAAATCTAAAATGAAGTGAAGACAGTGTAAACACCAGTCTATTTCATTACTTTTGTCACTCGAAACAGCTAACGTGTTGCACTGAAATCACGTCAAAAGTTATTTGCAGTAGCGGCTTGACTTTGTTTTTCTAAACTGAACCAAATTCTGAACAAGAGTCCAGCCAGCCCTAAACTCTCCAACCGCATAAGCTGTGGTAACCAGAGGAAACAAAGTATTGCCTTGTAATTCATCTCCTTTGTTATTTTGTCACAACTGAAAGCTGCTGTTGTGCAGGAGAAGTGAGCTGAGCGTTTGGTCATGTGCAGTACTAACGGTACATGAGAGGAGAAAAGAGAAATAGTAGAAACTGGCATCTTTCAGCGTAGATCCAGAAGGGAAACCGTGGGCCGCCGGTGGATGAATAGCTGGCTCTGGCCGTGTGGAGAATGGATTATACACACATTCTCTGCGACTAAACAGCCACATATTTGTGTTTTCTGTTCTCACTGTCCCGGGATTTAAATTTTTCTTTTTCTCTCTCTGGTTTTACAGTGGACCCTAAACTGGAATTCAAACTGGACTGACATGTTATCAGAGCTCAGACGCTTTCATTTAAATTAAAGGAAAATTACACAACTTTCCTGTCACAATGAGTCTGGGAAAACTGCCAGGGATCAAGGGCCTTGTGTCTGGATCGCAGGGGAAACGTCGTTTCAAGAGCGAACTCTCTGTGGACATGATCAGCCCGCCGCTGGGTGACTTCCGACACACTATGCATGTTGGTCGTGGCGGGGAAGTGTTTGGTGACACTTCCTTCCTTAGCAACTACGGGGGCAACAAGGAACCAGGAAGTCCAGACTCAGCAAACAGCTCCAAGACGACCGGGTTCTTCACACGCACCTTTCGGCATGTACGGAAGAACTCTGGGCCGCGTCCGCGAGGGGGCTCCCGTGACTTGTCATCCACGCCACCAGATGTCTCACCCATCATCAAGAACGCCATCTCCCTGCCCCAGCTGAACATGGATTCCCCCAATGGGTGCCTACAGAGGGTGCTGTTCCCCAGCTCCATCAGCTCGACAGATGACTCCTTCTGCACATATGGTGAGATAATGTAGAAAATCACTGCATGGGTCAGAGTTCATGAAACCCATCTGAGCTGCGCTGTATAGACCGGGCATTAACATCAGCTTGGCTGGTCCGATCACAAGTAGGCAGCAGAACAGGTGTGAATGCACCCAAGACACATTGAGGATGCATTGAGAT
Source organism: Gymnocephalus cernua (assembly GCA_023631565.1). Lineage (NCBI taxonomy): Eukaryota > Metazoa > Chordata > Actinopteri > Perciformes > Percidae > Gymnocephalus > Gymnocephalus cernua. Next base: position 5,869,571 of record CM042441.1, read on the forward strand.
CCGATCGCTCAGACCACATTTAGAGGTGGCCACATTCTTTTAGCAGTGTGTACGCGTCATGCGTCTTGGGCCACTGCCTACTCAACTGACGTCCTCTGCGTAAGCTGAAGTGTAGCATTCTGAAATTGCATAAACTGAGTTTGTCCACAACGTCTGAAAATTTCAGAAAGCCCATCGAGATAAATTACGAGTGCCTCAAACATCTTGGGCGCCAAGAAATAGACAAAGTCTGAATTGTTTTGATTTGTTTGTCTTCTTTTAATTTCTGTCAGTCTAGGCAAAGGAAGTGCATTGCTGCTTCATGCCTGTTAACAAACAACTCATTTGGTCTTTCCAACTGGAAATGATGTACCTAATAATTTGCATATAGAGCGGGGGGGAACTGAGATCCAATCACAAGTGGTCACTTGTGCATGCATGCAGACACATGTTATTCCCAGGTCTGAACAGGGCCATCTTCATTTAAAGTGAGCTGAGAAAAAGTAATCGTCTCAGAAAAGTGAAGCAAAGTGGGATCATACTCAAGTATATTTGTAATTAAGTAGCAAAGGAGGGTATCGTGTTATGAGTGTCACAATAGCAGCGTACATGCCAGTGAGAGTGCACAGTTAACTGAAAAAAAGTTGAAACCCACAATTTAAACAGGACTATGTCAATTTTCAAACTGGCTGACTTTCAGGATATGCTGATCGCTAGGCTAAACCTACATAATAAGTTTGTCCAAAGAAAGCATATTTAGACTTTGCAGCTAAATAAGCCCGCTGAAGGCTTTTCCACCAACACCTAGAATTAATTTCCTTCAGCTGGACTTTTGTCCTGTTTCTCAGACTGTCAATAACTTTTAGTTTTTTTAAGGTATTCAACACTTTTTTCTGGATACAAACAATTTGATAGCATACAAAGCCTACCTTGCATTATCACATAGAGCTTATGCAGCTAAGCCCAGTTTGACTTTTTATAATTTGAGATATATTTAGATTTCTGTCGTAATTTTAGTGTAAAGCACAACTTTACCACTAACTGAACTGGCATGACATCACATTCATTTGAAACAGCTGAAGGAACAAAGACTGGATATATATCATATAACAAAGATAAGTATTGACAGGAGGGAGATGGAACAGAGTGAATGTGTTAGTTTAGTCAAGTGAGCCTCAATGCATTTTTGCATAAGCCCAAATTTGACCTCACTTTTTCACATTTGCAAACTAATGTGTTAAATTACATAATATGAGTTTTTACTATAGAGTGTGGTCTAGACCTACTCTATCTGTAAAGTGTCCTGAGATCACTTCTGTTATGATTTGACACTATGAATACAACTGAATTTAATAAAAATAGAAATTTGGATACAAATCAACAAAGACTGCAACCGAGAAAAACAGGTAAGCTTCAGCAAAACAATTCAAAGTGTGGTTTCATGTAAATATAAAATAATTTAAATAAATGATAAGATTTGGTAAGATCAGATTCATTAGTTAGCGGCTCAGAAGTTCACTCTAACATGAGGTCATATGCATTTGTGTCTGATGGGAAATATCAAGATCCTGGAGGAGGCATATAGTTAGAACATTTTCTTTTGTGTTGCAGTATCTTAAGGTTACAGGAAGCTCAGAGTCAATGTACAACATGATAGTGTTAGTGGAAGACCAGCACTGTATTAGTCACCCTGAATTATGTGCAAAAAGTAAGATAATCATTACAGTTGCAGTTCTCACTATTCACTGTCGAGCAGACCAAACAGAATAAAGTCCTGTTTGGTGCAAACAGGACTATAAATGCCAGTGAACACACAAACAGAGAGGGTGATGTAGCTCTCTTGGCAACATCGCTCTCACATTCCTCCAAGACAACCGGCAAACAGGCGGCTTCTTCTGAGTCATCTGGATTCACCTAGGCAACACCTGTTCACAATTCAGTCTATAAACACAAACACACACAGCTGGTTTGGAAGACACAAAGATTCTTAGTGGGCATTTTCCTGTGATCTATGTGTGCATGTGTCACTGCCTGCCTGAGTGCACACCATGAACACACCATTCATTATATCTGCTAACCAATCAGAGCTTATCAGGCAGCAGTGTGCAGAGTCTGGACTGGAAATCCCCTCTCCGTCTAAAGATTTCTTACCCAATTCATAAGGAATTTGCCCAAACTGAGTGATGTGGAGCCGGCATAAAAGGAGTTTGGGAGATTTTTCTTATCAGTGGGTTTCTCAGTTCACCATCCATGTTCACCATCCATATTCTCTTAGATGTTTACATGAGTTTGTCACAACTGTCATTATCCACTGCTTAACAGATTTCAGTCTTGAAAACAAATTTCATCATTAGTGAAAAATCAAGTAGGATTTCAAAACTCAGTATACTGTAGGTGCCAACTGTGTATTCATTTAAAAAAAGCCAAACTTTTCTGCAAAAACTCAACCTTTACATTATAATCCTGCAATTGAAAAAGAAGGTAAACGCTGCAGCAACACTTGTAGAATAAAGAGCAACTTTATTATCAGATCAGACCAACACGTTTCAGCTTGAGGCCTTTATCAAGGCTTTTAATAGACTCCCATCCTATGCTCCCATCATGAAATACAATAGCAATTTCACTCTCTCTCTCTCTTGTTTTTCTCTCTTTCCGTCCCCTTTCAGTAGCATCATACAGCTCTTACATGTCTTCCTGTTTTCTACTGTCTGACAGACAACTGAGTCCTTCCCTGCAGGGAGGTTTCAGCAGTCTGTTACTGGGTTGTTACATACTGCCACTCTGTGGTGAAAAGATGTAATTGCTAGACTAACAGTAACTCAGCTTGTACTTAAAGGTGCTTTAAGGGATGTGACACGTTTTTAGGCTACATCTCCTCACTATCTGCAAGCTGCCTGTCTCCTGAACCCAGTGTAAAAAAAAGTGGTCTCTGTAGACAGCCCAGGCTCTACAAACGGCAACAAAAACAAACTGCGCCAACCTGCACCACCAAACATAACAAATAGTGTTCCAGCCAATAACCGACAAGAAGGAGCTGGTTGAGTCATGAACGTGCATTGTGGAAGTAGCCTACGTGCTAACGCTGCTGCAGTGATGGCTCAACCAGCTCCTTCTTGTCGGTTATTGGCTGGAACACTATTTGTTATGGTTCGTGGTGCAGGTTGGCGCAGTTTGTTTTTGTTGCCGTTTGTGGAGCCTGGACTGTCTACAGCAGTGATTCTCAACCTTTTTTGTGCCAGCGCCCCCCTATCCATTATCCAGGTCCCTAACGCCCCCCCAAAAAATATGTAGGCTAACTGCCCCGAATATTAATGATTACGACATTACAACACATGTATTAGTTTCCCAGGTATCAAAAAGCCATGTGAAATTATATATACATACATAGCCATGTAGAAATTATATATATTTACAGGTTTTTAAAAACAATGCAAACATTTGACATTCAATTTAAATAACAGCAGCCAATCAGAACGACTAGATATGTAACATTCAAACAATAATTAGGTACAGTATTATCAAAAGGCCTGCTGCATGTCCCTGGTGTGAACCTCAGCACCTTTATAAGATCACTTTAATTTGAATGTCCTTTTTTGTTTATGAAGTTACCTTGGGTGTCATGCAAGGCACTTTAAATAAAATGTATTATTATTATTATTATTATTACAAACACTAACAGCAGCCAATCAGAAACAGCAATTTAACATTCAAATCTATTTTTCATTCAAATCTAAATCTATAATCGAATTGTTCCAACCGAAAACAAGCTCTAGAAAAAGATCTCAGACTAGGAGGCAGTTCACTGAGTGGTTGTTAAAGTCTGTGATTAAGGAAACATGGTTGTAGTATGCAGGAAAATGCTGCAGAAAGAAAGGCTGTTGTCAGGTAAACATGTCACAGTCAAAGAGGCTGAAGGGAAAATTGACGTGGAAAAGCCTTTAATGATGAATGGACTGATAATAAGGGCTACCATTCATACTGTATTCCTCATTTGCAATGAAATGATGCTGTTGCAAAATAATACAACCAGCATCATCATCAAGAATGAAGAACGCGTCATTCACGTGCATATTAAGTTGCCACATGCATCTGTTTTGGTCTTATAATACATCCGTAGATTTACCTCCAGGAGAGAGGACGGTTCACTCAGCCAGCAGTTCAGTTTATAAGAATTTGTCCAAATTTCTAGATTCCCGCCAAGCTAAGCTAAGACTACAACCAACAGCTTTATTTGTTTTAGCTTGTTGGTAAAAATTGGCTTTTTGCAGAGTAGAGCTGAGTTTGCGTAAAACAGCGCGGTGGACGAGAGCAGACAGAGCAGATTAAAATATCTCTTCCTACATGTTTATGCCGGTCTATACAGGTGAGTGCATTGATAATTATTCACTTTTTACTCACGAAGGTTTTATCGTAACCTACTTACAGTAACGAGACTAGCGTGAGTTCATCTGCCCCCCCAGCGGCCGTTGGTAATCCTCTGTAGCGTTCCCAGTCAGGTGCTGCGCGTGTGTGTGTGCGTTAACGTTAATGCGCAGGCAAGAATCCCGGCATGTGAATAGAGACGGGGGGGGGGCTGGGTTTGTGCTCTACCTGTGAAGCGCGTGTCCGCGCTATTCTCCGACAATCAACATTGATACCGTGGCGTGGCGGCAGAAATGTAACTGTGGCGGAGCGCCACTTGCCAATCAACATAGGGGAAACACTGGCTAAATGTTTGCCAAACAACGAAGCACAGTCGATATCTCTCACTCGTCACTTTTCTTTCTCTTTCTCCGTGAAATGAAGCTGCCTTCAGGTGCAGTAGGAAACGTTGTGTTCTATAAAAGATCTGACTAAAAACTGTTACTGTGAAATATAAAGTCTACCTGTGCTACATTGGGGGGTTAAATAACACCACAGGACGTTGAGGCGATTGCATTTTTTATTTTTTTATTTTTTTTATCTGAACGCAGCTTCACGTAGTACAGAGCTCATTTAAGACGGTACTCTGACGTCCCATTTCCATGAAGGCAGCACGGAGCTGCGCCAGATCAAGCTGACAGAAGCACAGAAGAGTAATAATCCCCCGTCTCGTCCAGCTGCAGTGCTGTAAACTGGCAGGTTTTAATGTTGCAGACCACTAGTGGTTTTTAGTAGTTTAAAGTGTAAACATGTATTGTTATTATGAATCTTTGCTTTAAACTAGCTTTCAAACAAACGCCCCCCAAGGGCACCTCAATGCCCCCCTTTCCAAAATATTGCTTCCAGCGCCCCCCATCATCTTCTGAACGCCCCCTGGGGGGCGGTACCGCCCCCGTTGAGAAACACTGGTCTACAGAGACCGCGTTTTTTTACAGTGTGTTCAGGGGACAGGCAGCTAGCAGATAGTGAGGAGATGTTTACTGTATGTGACGAAAAAAGTTGTAGCCTAAAAAACGCGTGACATCACTTAGAGCACCTTTAATGCCCCATATTATTCCCTCTTTAGTCTATATACTGTACACAACGTTCCACTTCCGGGATTGCTCTGTTGCTGCCGGGAATTCCGCCAGATCATACTCTTTTCGGCCGGATATCCGTTACCTTCTGCTTTCTTTGTGTTGGAATCTTAAACGCCAGTAGATTCATGAGGACTATGGTTAACTGCTCCTCAGATCTCTGCAGGGTAATGCTGATGCTAGGCTAAACCTACATAATAAGTTTGTCCAAAGAATGCATATTTAGATTTTGCAGCTAAATAAGCCTGCTGAAGGCAATTTCTCTCTCTCTTTCTCTTGTTTTTCTCTCTTTCCGTCCCCTTTCAGTAGCATCATACAGCTCTTACATGTCTTCCTGTTTTCTACTGTCTGACAGACAACTGAGTCCTTCCCTGCAGGGAAGTTTCAGCAGTCTGTTACTGGGTTGTTACATACTGCCACTCTGTGGTGAAAAGATGTAATTGCTAGACTAACAGTAACTCAGCTTGTACTTAAGGCCCCATATTTTAGATTGAGGACTCTGGTTAACTGCTCCTCAGATCTCTGCAGGGTAAATCCAGACAGCTAGCTAGACTATCTGTCCAATCTGAGTTTTCTGTTGCACGACTAAAACTCCTTTTTAACGTACACATGTTCCATGTTCCTGTAGTGATGATGTCTTCTATCCTGGAGCTGCTCTATTAACAGTGAATAATGGGAGTAATATAGGTCACACAGACACAGTATGGCAATTTAATTGGGATATGGGGACTTTTTAGATTTATTCAAATAATATTAACCTGCATATAGCTAATATTTCTCATTATCTATTTTACTGTTCAAATCTCTAAAATAGCACAATGTCCGATCGGTTGGATTTCCCTTTAAGTGTCATCAGAAGATTGAACTTTACAAAGTGCCTTCAAGTTCAAAATGTACAAAAACATGATTTTATATTCAACGATTTCACACCAAAATCCTAAAAAAACAAAAACTACTACTAACGGACTTTAAACATGGTTTGTAACATACATTGGGATTATTCTGGTTCTAAGTTAAGAATGTCTCTAAGATGTTTTCTTCATGTCGTGTCATGAGTTCAGATCATTTCAGTGACTTCAGTGTGTTTTCTTCTTCTGTCTGTTTGCAGGTCTGCAGTCTGGATTTGTCACTCTGCCCCGCCTCTCTCGCATTGACAGACAGTTTTATGATGGAGACGTGAAGAAAGGGTCTCTACCCGACAGCGGTGGCATCAAGCTGACTCGCTCAGACTCCCTCATGTCGTTCACTGTAGACCTCGGTCCTTCCCTTATGACTGAGGTGCTGAGCTTGATTGACAACCCCAGCTGCCTTCAGACGTCCAATCACAGCCAGGCAGCAGGCGAGGAAGAGGAAGGAGAGGACCACAGCTCTCTAACAGAGACGCCTGTGCAGAGCCCTGAGTTGACTTCACCCAACCCTTCCATGAGTAGCAGGTCATTCAGCAGTAACATGAACAACAGGGGGCGCTCTTGTAGCTTTGACAGGGCAGAGCAAGAGGAGGAGAGGAGGTCACTGAGGACTCCAGAAGTGTGCACTGGGTCTCCTCAGAGAGCGGAGCCGGCGATGGAGGCAGAAAGGTTCCAGAGGGCGGCTGACGTGCTGTCTCGTCATTATGGTGGAGGCTCCTTCACAAAGGGAACGAGGATGAGCAACGACACCCCCTCTCCTGCTTCGTCCCAAAGCCGCAAAACACCATATGCCTTTTCTGAAGAGGAGGAAGAGGTCAAAGTCTAGATGTTGAAAGTCTTTCTGAAAGAGAGCAGGAACTTCATTGATTCAATAAAACCACAGAAAGGTTCAAGGTTCAAGGAGTCTTTATTATCCCCGAGAGGCAATTCATTGTGCAGCAATAGAATGCAACATAAACAACACAGACTATACAGAAAACAAACCCCATCAATAATAGACAAAATAAATACAAACTACACAGACATACACATCTCACAATGACTTATTTACAAAGCCTATAGCAGCAGGAACAAAAGAGTTTTTATGTCTGTTTGTCCTGCATTTTGGCAGACAGAATCTGCGGCCAGACGGTAACATCTGGAAGAAAGCTTCCAGTGACTGGAATTCTTGGTTTATTTCAAGTCAGGGAGGCTGAACGTTGTGATATTCTGCTCTTCAATAGAAACATGCTTCCTCTTCTCACATAAGGGACGTCAGTGATCAACTACCAGATCCTGGTCTGTATTCAGTTTGATGCTGATCTCGACCCTGGACCTTCCCCTCTCTCTGCACTACGTGGCTGCCGTGATTTTACAGATTGTTTAAACTATTCTAAAGATAAGTCACTGAATGAGTCTGACACCACACAATGGATTCTTGTCAAGACAAAATATTAATAATGACATTTTAGTTTCATCAGTAACAAAAATGTAAAAGTGAATAAAATATGTCACACCTGCATTAATTATCCTCATAACAGTCGACTGAATATACCCGGGAACAATGAATTTTGAATGGACTTTGGTTTTTCTATTTTTTCACAATGTACATAATCTCTCACTTCATAATCATGATGTTCAACAGCAAAATGTGTTTTACATGAATAAAGATCTTCAGGTTCAAAGGTCTGAGGCGTCAAGCTGAACCTGGAATTGGGGAAATCATGTTTTATAACATTTGAGATAAAACTTCTGTAGATTGTAAAAGAATATTGATCACTTCACCCGTTACATGTATATAGGATTGTTTATCAAGCTTTTCTCATTATTAGTTTATCTTTTTCTAAAATGATAAAGCTGATGTAATAAAGGCCAGAATTCAGATTTCTGCTTCTTTTTTAACATTGTAAACTCAAATCAAAGTCCCTCAACAGCTGTTAAGTTGTGTGAACAGACTTGGTTTTTGCATGAGACCATATACCACTTTACATGAGGGGACAGAAGAGTTAAGTAAGGGTCAGGTAGTTGTGAGGTAAGAAAGATTCATTATTTACTACTTAGTACAATGTATCACTTTACTTGGACGTGAATAAAAAGAGCAACTCTTTATTAAGTAATGAGTAATTACTAGTCAATGACTGTAATAACAGAATGAGTTATTAGAGTCGTTAGTTGACTAGATGACTGATTCATAGTTAATTAGGAACTATTCATGAAGAATGGGGTCAGTATGTCTAGTCACAGATATTAATGAACTCATTATTATGTAATGATAAATTATCTCCCAGTTTGTTCTCATCATTATTAATTTGGCCACAATTTAGCACATTGACCATACACTGTCCAGCATGTTTTAACCTAGTCTTTTTTAATAAGAGACCAAATATTAACAGTAGTGAAGGAATAATTTTGTTGTATACTGGCTTTGGAAAACTATTGCTCCACCTTGTGTACTGAATGATACAGATCGCCACTTATTTGCATGATATTATTGTAAATGTCTGATAAATTGCATTAATATTCTCCTACACAGTATTATATTTATGTGTTAACAAGACATTGTAGTTCTACAGTGCCACCTTGTGGTCTGTTCTGCTTTTATTTTGAAAGGCGCCGTTTTTCTTCTTCTGATGTTTTTGTGGTGCGAAAACTTCCTGCTACTCTCTCTTCACAATGGGGTGCTCACGCATTGTTCGGAAGAACGAGCTCCGAACTGTGAGGGTCTGTTGAGCTAGAGAGCATGCTAGCTGATGGAGGAAACTCTTTGATTAGCCCCCTTGGAGAGCGGAATGAGTTTTCACGGTGTTCATGGTGTTCATGGTGTTCATGGTGCTTATGGTGCTTATGGTGTTCGTTGAGAGGAAGAAATAAATCGACACCCGTTTGAAACTCTCTGCGTCTTGATCAATAAATCCGAGGGGCCGCTACAGTGAAAACTCATCGCTGCACCAGCCCTGCCATCCCTGGTGAGAAGTCACATCCGAGGTCCAACTAACAACCTGATACCAGCTAGTTTACTTCGCTTGCATCCAACTTCTGCACCCAGGCAATACGTAAAATGGACAGCATGCTTAAGGTACAACTAGAGATGCAATAAGAGACACGGGACGCCAAGTAACAAAAGGCTGAAAAAAGGACAATTTCTACACACGCAAGCTTGCATAACTGAAGTGACTAAGTAAATAGTAACATGTTATTATAAGGTCAAAATAACTTTCGAGCTAATTCTCAGTGCCTAACACTTCCAAAAAAAAAAAAATGATGACTATTTAATGAAACTGGCCTATGTGCTTGTGTCATGTCTATTTACAAAAGATTTGAAGTGTGAATTTTGTTGTTACTGTTGTATGCTAAAAATCCTTTCGGATGTCCGTAATCTGTTAATGCTTGACATAAATATTACTCTGTGGTAAAAGATAACTGCAGCTTACAAGTGTAAATTCAGGCATAGGACAATCAAAGGCTACATTTGATTTAAAGCAGCAGCACAAACAAACAAGATGTCAGGTAAAGACACACCATGCAGGTCCAGCTCACGTGAAAGAAATCGAACAGAGAAAGGCCAAGAAATGCATGACCAAGACACCAGAAAACGTGAGAAAGCATTTAACAAGACCTATGACTCTTGGAAGCTGGTAGCAAGGGAGACTAGGACAAAATTAAAAACCCTCTGTTCATCAGAAGACCTTAATGAATTACAGAAAGACATTCAAGCAAAGCATGATGATGTAGGCCAGCAGTATGAACCTATCTTACGTAACAGTAACACCACACCAGAGATTGTAAAGAAAATGGATGCCTGTGTTACACTAACAAAAGACATTTGTGTCCTCATAAGTAACCGTCTAGAGACTATCAATCAAGATTATAATGACCAACTTGAGAAGGAAAGGGTAAGAGAAACATTAAACAAAATTGAATATGGGTCTGTCTTTGGCCACACCAAAACTGAAACGGTAAGCTCAGCAGAGTCACTGGAGAGTTTGAGCAACCACTCCAGCTCAGCCAGTACCCACAGCAGTAGAGTAGATGCACAAGCAGAACTTGCGGCTAAGCTGGAACAATCAAAAGCCATGAAAGAAATCCAAGCACAGCAAGCACATCTTCACAAGTTGGAGGGTGAATGGAAAATCAAAGAGGCAAAAATGATGTCAGAAATGAAACAAAAGGAGGTGGAAATGCAACAACAGTTGGAACAAGAGAGAGCAAAATTGCAGCAGTTACAAGCAGAAAAAGACGTTGCCATAGCAGCAGCTCGTGTGAGAGCATATGACGATTTTGAAGGTTTTGAGAACCATGATGAGGAGATTAATGACAAAACGAACTCTGCCTGCTACAGAATGGAAACCAAACCTCGATTAAATCCTGATGCGATATCATTCCAACCTCACCAAGTTGCTCCTGAAGTGACAATGACCCAGGAGTCTGTCAGTCTAGCCCAAGCAATCGCCAGCTCATTAAGCATGAACCGCTTGCCGATCCCTGAACCAACCACATTCAGTGGTGACCCTTTACAGTTTACAGATTGGAAGATGTCATTCATAGCTCTTATTGACAGAAAACCCCTCCCACCAAGTGAGAAGATGTTTTATCTCAAAAATTATCTTGCTGGAGAGGCGCGCAAAGCTGTAGAAGGTTTCTTTTATCGAGATTCAGAGAGCGCATACAATGGAGCATGGAAAGTCTTACAAGACAGATATGGGAATCCGTTCATCATACAAAAGGCTTTCCGAGATAAGCTCATGAGATGGCCAAAGATCAACACAAACGACCCACTAGCACTACAAGAGTTCGCTGACTTCCTCCAAGGCTGCACTGAGGCGATCCCACACGTCAAAGGACTAGCTATCCTTAACGATTGTGAGGAAAACCATAAGTTGCTCAAAAAACTACCAGAATGGATCGTGCGCAAGTGGAGTCGAATTGTTGTAGAGGAACTTGACACATCTGGAAACTTTCCAGCTCTTGCATGCTTCACAAAGTTCCTGAGCAAAGAGGCACGGATAGCTTGTAACCCTATTGCTTCTCCATTGTTGATAAATTTCAAGGCCACAGATGACAGATCACCAAAGAGAGCCAAAGCTCTCAACACAAATACACAAGTAAAGAGTTTCGCTCAAGAGAAACAAGAAACAAACGGCAGTAAACCAAAATCACCTTGCTCCGTCTGTAAAAGTGAAGCTCATAACATCACCCAGTGTCCCAACTTTGCAGCAAAGAGTGGTGAAGACAAAAAGGCATTCATCCGTGAAAATCGGCTCTGCTTTGGGTGCCTGAGGAAGGGTCACATGACCAAAGATTGTAAGAGGCGACACACATGCAACAAATGCAGCCTTCGTCACCCAACCTGCTTGCACGAAGACAGGCAACAAAGACCTGTAGAAGCAACAATGAATAGCTCCACTTCCACAGAAAACCATGCAAGCGTGGAAACGCACAAGGTCGTGTCCCATACATTAACACAACGTGCTTCTGCTACCTCAAGTATCGTCCCAGTCCTTGTGTCTTCAATACAAGAGCCACACAGAGAAGTACTCACATATGCAATACTGGACACACAGAGTGACTCAACGTTTGTCTTAGAAGATGTACTTGACAAACTAAATGTTGATGCCCAACCAGTTAAACTGAAACTGAGTACTATGACGGCTATTGACACAATCATATCTAGCAAGAACGTCCATGGTCTACAAGTTCGAGGACTGCACTCTAAGAACCACATCCAAGTACAGCAGGCCTACAGCCGTGACTTTATCCCGGTGGACAAGTCTTACGTCCCAACGAAGGAAACAGCATCATTGTGGCCTCATCTCAGACATTTGGCAGATAAACTACCACCCCTTCAAGACTGTGATGTAGGGCTCCTGATTGGATATGACTGTCCATCAGCACTAGCTCCTCTTGAGGTTATCATTGGTGACAAAAATCAACCGTTTGCACAGAGATCAGAACTAGGATGGAGTATCATAGGCTCATCAAACCCCCACTTAGACAGACAAGGAAGTCAGAGCTTTGTGCATCGGCTCACAGTAAAGGAACTGCCAATTCCATTGGTGACAGATGTTCTAAAAGCCCTAGAATCAGACTTCACCGAGAGAACTTATGAAGATAAATATGTGTCCCAGAATGATGTTCATTTCATACAGTTCCTCAGTGACAACATCACGCAGAAGAAAGATGGACATTATGAGATGCCTCTCCCTTTCAAGGGCAACAGTCCACCCAACCTACCAAACAACAAGAGGCTAGCCACAGTTCGCCTGCAGTGTCTTAAGAAGAAATTAAAGACCAATAAACAATATTATGATCAATACAAAACATTCATGGAAGAAACAATTGACAAGGGTGATGCAGAACCTGCCCCTACAACATCTGAGGGAGAAACGGAGTGGTACCTTCCGCATCACGGCATCTATCACCCCAGGAAACCAGACAAGCTGAGAGTCGTATTCGACTGTTCAGCCAAATTCCATGGTGTTTCTCTAAACGACACTCTACTGACTGGGCCTGATCTTATCAATCCTCTGGTAGGAGTTCTTTGCCGCTTCAGGAAGGAGGCCGTAGCGATCATCTGTGATATCGAAAGAATGTTTTATCAGTTCTCCGTCACTCCTGAATCCCGGAATTATCTGAAATTCCTCTGGTGGAAAGGTGGAGATTTGGAGAAGGAACCACAAGAATACAGGATGGCGGTTCATCTCTTCGGAGCCGCCTTGTCTCCAGGGTGTGCCAATTTTGGTTTGAAACATCTGGCACGGCAACACAAAGCTACCTACCCACTGGCATCAACATTTGTGGAGAAAAACTTTTATGTTGATGACGGGCTAGTCAGCATCCCATCGGTTGAGGAAGCCAAGAAACTGATCACTGAGTCACAGGAGTTGTGCAAAAGAGGAGGCCTACGCCTTCATAAATTCAATTCAAACGAGGAAGCAGCCCTTACCTGTTTAGATCCCTCAGAAAGAGCAGCAACCATCGAACCTCTAGGACTTGATCCAACCCTATCAGAGCGTGCACTCGGCATTCAATGGTCGACTAAAACTGACACTTTCAGCTTTAACAGCAGCTTGAAAGATCAGCCTTCAACCAGGCGTGGTTGCCTTTCTGTCATTGCCTCTCTTTATGACCCACTTGGATTCATCGCTCCATTCAGCCTAACTGGAAAGCGTATACTTCAAGAGCTGTGTCACAGAGGCATCGGATGGGATGATCCCCTCCCAGAAGATATGAAGCCACGGTGGGAGGAGTGGATAAATGGTCTTTACAAGTTGAAAGAGGTTTCAATCCCGAGATGTTACCACCCATATGACTTCCATAACATCGTCAGAGTAGAGTTGCACCATTTTTCGGATGCCAGCTGCGTAGGATATGGTGCATGTTCTTACCTCAGGTACATAAATGACAAGGATGAAGTCCATTGCAGTCTCGTGTTGGCGAAAGCAAGGGTTGCACCCTCAAAGGTCACAAGTATCCCAAGACTAGAACTCGCAGCAGCGGTGGTTTCTACAAAAGGCAGTGTCATGTTAAAAGGTGAACTTGACATAAAGATTGACGAAGAGGTTTTCTGGACAGATTCACAAGTCGTGCTTGGGTACATTAACAACGATGCCCGTAGGTTCCACATATTTGTTGCGAACCGTGTTCAGCTGATAAGGGATAACAGTGATCCCAGTCAGTGGCACTATGTGGACACTGCAGAAAACCCGGCCGATCACGCTTCCCGAGGCCTTCGTGCTTCAGACATTCATTCATCCAACTGGCTGCGAGGACCGAAGTTTCTCTGGGAGCGTGAATTACTTCTAACACCCAGCGCTCCATCAGAATTACTCGTTGGTGATCCTGAAGTCAAGACAATTCAGGTGCTTGCAACAGAAGTCAAAAACTACAATGACATCCTCAGGCGTCTGAGTCAGTTTTCCTCCTGGATAACAATTCTTAAAGTGGTTTCAAGAATCAAGAGGCTGGGGTCTAAACCGAAACAACACCGTGAGTATGTGACGGTTAAGGAGCGTGAGAAGGCTGCAGAGGAAGTGATTAAGATCGTACAGCAGCAAGCCTTCCCCCAGGAGATAAAGATGCTTCAGGGCAAAAAGGAGCTTCCAAACTCGAGCTCTCTTTTCCGTCTCGATCCCATCTGGTCTGAAGGACTCCTCCGTGTTGGTGGGAGATTAAAACAGTCATCGCTCTGTCACAAAGTCAAGCACCCAGTCATCTTACCAAATAACAGCCACATCACCAAGCTGATTGTGTCCCATTTCCACGCTAAGACATGCCATCAGGGTCGAAGCCAGACTTTAATGGAGCTTCGGGCCAATGGATTCTGGGTAATTGGCGGGAGCAAGTTGGTTGCTAAGCTGATACACACTTGTGTGTCTTGCAGGAAACTGCGACGGCCGACAGAGAGACAGCGAATGGCCGAACTTCCCAAAGAACGCGTCGAAGCCTCAGCACCTTTTACATACAGCGGCATGGACTGTTTCGGCCCTTTCATTGTAAGGAAAGCCCGCAAAGAATACAAAAGATACGGCTTGATTTTCACATGCCTGTACTCTAGAGCTGTTCATATTGAAATGCTCGAAGATTTGTCAACAGACTCATTCATCAACTCATTGAGATGCTTCATCAGCCTGAGAGGAGCTGTTCAACAACTACACTGTGACCAAGGCTCTAATTTTGTTGGCGCCAGAAACGAGCTCAAGGAAGCGCTTAAACAGTGTGACACCAAGCTACTAGAAATCTTCCTGACGGAGAAGCAGTGTGAATTTGTCTTCAATGCTCCCTCTGACAGTCACGCAGGCGGTGTTTGGGAACGCCAGATCAGAACTGTTAGAAATGTGTTGAATGCCACCTTTGCACAGTGCCCAGGTCGACTTGATGACGCCTCCCTCAGAACACTGCTATACGAGGCCATGGCCATTGTTAACAGCCGCCCGTTAACAGTGGATGGAATCAATGATCCACAGGCACTGGAACCTATAACACCGAATCACCTCATTATGATGAAATCTAAAGTTGCTCTTCCTCCCCCTGGAGTATTTGTCAAGGAGGACCTGTATGCGACAAAGAGGTGGAGAAGAGTTCAATATCTTATCGAACAGTTTTGGAGCCGCTGGAAAAAGGAGTATCTGCTGAACATATCCACGAGACAGAAATGGCACTCACCTCAGCGCAACCTCAACGTGAATGATATTGTCATTATTAAAGACGACAGCCTCCCAAGAAATCATTGGCAACTTGGACGAGTGATTGAGACTGTTCAAAGTAGTGATGGCCTAGTTCGTCGAGTTAAAGTGCAAGTTGGGGATAGAAAACTTCATAAAAAACAAGATCCTCCCTCCAAGCCCTCAGTTATTGAGAGACCAATCAAAAAATTGGTGCTCCTTCTTGAGAACTAATTAGAAGAAAGCAATTGACAACACTGCGCACACTGCTTTATTATGCATGATGCTATATACAGTAGTTACATCTCTGATAGCTTAGCTTCAGGCATTTCCTAGAGTCAAGAAATCCAGTACAATTCATTTACTCTTTGCGTATTTGTTCATTCATTGTACTAGGATTTGGTGGGAGTGTAAATGTCTGATAAATTGCATTAATATTCTCCTACACAGTATTATATTTATGTGTTAACAAGACATTGTAGTTCTACAGTGCCACCTTGTGGTCTGTTCTGCTTTTATTTTGAAAGGCGCCGTTTTTCTTCTTCTGATGTTTTTGTGGTGCGAAAACTTCCTGCTACTCTCTCTTCACAATGGGGTGCTCACGCATTGTTCGGAAGAACGAGCTCCGAACTGTGAGGGTCTGTTGAGCTAGAGAGCATGCTAGCTGATGGAGGAAACTCTTTGATTAGCCCCCTTGGAGAGCGGAATGAGTTTTCACGGTGTTCATGGTGTTCATGGTGTTCATGGTGCTTATGGTGCTTATGGTGTTCGTTGAGAGGAAGAAATAAATCGACACCCGTTTGAAACTCTCTGCGTCTTGATCAATAAATCCGAGGGGCCGCTACAATTATATCCATTTGTTCACATTGTCACTGGTCATCTAGAGGGTGGCAGTTTGTTTTAGTTGTGAAAAAAGTTTAAAGACACTCAAGTGAATGAAAAGGTGTATTGCTGTAAATTAAAGAAAATATGCAAGGTTATTGTGTAAATAACTAAAAAACAATAAGACAGAAAAAGAGAAAATGGCTACGATCCCGACTACGTGGACAAGCAAGACACTACAGGTGCAGGCGTGGCTTCAACCAAGTGATGCAACAGAAATACAAACAATGTTATGGTTTTGGTGTTGTCTTATTTTGGTAGTCTGTTTTGTATTTAGTTCTGTTTTCTGTTTTATTTTGAATTCTGTTTTCTTCATGGTCTTGTCTAGTTTTACTTCCTGTCTTGTGTTTTCCCGCCTGTCTGATTGTTCTGCCCCACCCTGATGTGTCTCACCTGTTGTATCACCTGTCCCTTGTTTGCTCGTTACCTCTTGTATTTAGTCTTTGTGTTCCCCTTGTCCTGTGTCGGATCATTGTAGTGTATTCTTTGTTCTGTTGCTGTGTGGACTGCCTGTTTTTTGGTGTGGGGTGTTTTTTAGTTCCAGTTTGTTTTTTTGTTCCTGTGCTCTCTGGAGTTAATTTTGGCTTGCTGTTTGGACTTTATTTTGTTATTAAATCAAGCAAGACTACTCCTGTCTGTCTGCCTGCTCTCTGCATTTTGGGTCCACAATTCCCTGCAACTCCTAACAAACAATGGCGACAGTGGAACCGTCTAACTTCTGGAGTTATCACCATTGTGGGTTTTCCTGTTTTATTGTGTTTATTTGTTCTGTTTCCTTGTAGTTTCACATCTCGTTTTCTGTCAGTGTTTTTCCTGATAGGAGTGATGAAGAAACAGAGTTTAACGTTGTGAAGTGGGTGTAAATGTAAAGAGTTTAATATTTCCTGTCACTGCTTCAGTAAACACAGCACCTGTGCAATAAAATGCAGTTATCAGTAACCGGGTTACTAGTATTTATCATGTAGCCTAACATTGTGGGAATATGAATAAGTGGATTTCTCTGTGCTCATGTAAACACCATATCCCGAATATGATCATAACCGAGATAAACCTCATGAGTGGGTTATACGTGTCCATGTAAACTTATTGTTTTCTTCTGAATTGATAAGGTTTTGGAGGAAAAGAGATCTCTTACTATTTCTTTTACTTTCTTTGTTACTAATTTAAAACTAACATGCATGCAGAATATCAGTAGCTAGAGCTGTCTTTTGTAAATAAACACGTTTTAATAGAGTCTATTATGTTTTGTTGCAAGTGTTCAGTGACAGTCTATTGTGCTGGACTGTTGTTGGATAACACATCCAGAAACACCCTCAGCCTGCCAAAACCTCTAAATGGTTTTCCTTGAAGTCACATGGTTTCGAGTAAATCATGAGTTGTAGTAGTTATACTTTCAGTTTTGATATTAGTTGTTACTGATTTACAAGTCATGTGCATGCAGAGGTTCTCTGCTCCTTATACCTATCATATCAGATTAGATCAGAGCAGATGGGAGGGGTTTGTGAGGGGAAGACCGAGAATTAAACAAGCCTCTGGTCTCTCTCTCTATATATATCTAGTGATAGGGCAGCGACAGGAACGATTTCTGACTAGGCAGCCACATCTACACAGACCAGGCAGAGCTAATGAGACATAATAAAAGGTGAGTTTAAACAACAAGTATGTCCAGTATATATTGATTGTATTGGTTTTGTGTGTAGATCTTCTCAAGCATCTTAAGTTCAATCAGGAAAAACTTAATATCAAACATTGTTTGACATTGCACAATAGGAAAGGTGAATAAATATGAGAGGAGTCTTTGGCAATTAGATCACATAGTGACATCATTGATTTAGGGGTGTTACAGGAATATCTCAGTTGGAGTCTAGACACTGGTGGTGTTAATAAAGGGGTCAAGAGAACCTCATGGGTGCTGGTTTTGATGAAACTAGAGGTGGACGGGTTGGAGGAGGGTTGCATCGATCTGCATCAGTCAACTGTTGGAGTTGGAAGCAGGATAAGGAAGAGAGAGAGAATGTAAATAAATAGAGGAAGCATCAAAATAGAATTTCCTATAAGCTTCATTTTCACCTTTTAAATAAACATGAACTCTTGTAACAGCTGTATCTCTGAAGTAACCCCCGTTTAGTGTTCAGTATGTGCTTGGCAGTGTTTGAGAACTGTGACCTTTAAAGCATCGTGAGGGCAGACCGAGAATTAAACAGGCTTTGGGTCTCTCTCTATAGGGTGGGGACAGGAAAGATTTCTGGCAAGGCTCATCTACACAGACCAGGCAGAGCTGAGGACACAAATGGTGAGTTTAAACTATATTTTTGTATGTACAGACTTACAATCTGAGAATGGAGGTTTTTAAAATAGACATTGACCTTTTCAAACGTCAGTTTGACGTTGTGATATTTCTCGATAAGTCTTTGCTGCTCTGACTTGTGTGGAATATATATATATATACATATGATATTTTATTGTTGTGTTGTCTCAATGGCTTCATCATACAGTATGACTCTGTAAAGATGAAGAGATAAGATGGAGGAAGACAACGATGACAACACAGCAGCTGGAGGAGGAAGAGAGTCTGAAACCAAATCTGTACCATCTGCAGCCAATGAGAAAGGTAATATTTAAAACAGTTGATTAACATGAACATTGATTGTATAACATTCACATTCATGTGGATATGAGAATAAGTTTAACCTTTTATTTCATCAGTCCATTTCTGCAAACTATAATTTTGGCAATGCTGTTTCAGTGATTACTGCAGTGTAACATAGTGATCTTATTCTGTTTATTTTGTTTCAGTGATGCCTGAACTCACACTTGTGTTAATTGGTGACAAAAATTCCATTGAGATTGGATCAAAAAACATCTTACTTGACCATGACGGACAAAATAATGTGGAACAGTTTTCAACCAAACTGTATGATTTGTGTGGTCGGCACATCTCTGTCATTAACATGCTTGGTCTACAAAACATTGAGAAATTCCCACTGAATCAGGAAATTCATGCATTTCTCTTACTGTTACCAAATGGTCTGCATACCAGCCATTACAGTTCAGGAATACAGTGGTTAGAAAAAGCTTTTGGGAAAGGATCACTTGCTTATGTAATGACAGTTGTGACTCATAAGTCAGGTGAAAACTCTGAAAGTGCCCTGACAGACCTGAGAGCAAACAGCAGTTTTGTTGAAAAAAGATTCCACACATGTACAAGAAGTATGATGGATGAAATAGAGATAATAACTCTGCTGGAAAAAATAGACATCATGGTTTCTGAAAATGATCACCACTGCTACAGTGGAGTGATGGGTGATGAAAAAGAAGAGCAGAAAGAAAATAAAGAACAGCTGGACCATGAAGAAGAAAGAATGGATTCCTCAGTGTTTCAGCAAAATCAAAGAGGTGAGGTTTTAGTAGTTTAACTGTTAAGGCAACTTTTATCTGATAACAGATAATGAGAAGGGTATGTGTCGACTTGTCTAACTGTCGGAGTTACGGTGAATAACCTATATATGTCCCAATAAGTCAGCGTGTTCCTTTAAACAGAAGCTATTCTTCCTGTGCTCTATTATTTCATAAGAACATTACAAAAGCTGAAATACATGCATCCATAATCACAATACATCAAAAGAACAAAAACATACATCAAAGGTACAGCAAAACATAAACTTGAACCCTGTGGTGTAAATGTATTTTAACGGCTGAGGAGTTGCACAAAAAGGTTTACATCAACTTTTGGAGATTAGACTCCATTGAAAAAGCTATATATATATATATATATATATATATATATATATATATATATATATATAGCTGACAGAAGCAGGGGAGAGAACAGCTTTAAAACATAGTTGTCGTGCTGTGATTGGTTTGAACATACATGCCCGATTCTGATTGGTTTACATGACGTAGGCTACTTCCCACCAAACAGCTGATCAGTCTAATCAGCTGTTTATGAGAGAGTGTAACATTAATGAAGTCACCCTGCCAGAATTTACGCTGAGCTACATTTTAATTCCAACAGTGTCTATAAAATAGGGAACTAACTAATGAATCTAATGTGATATTTGCTGGCTTTGACCCTTCAACAGGAGAGGCTGATGAAGTTAAAGATGTCAGCGATGAAAGCAGCAGTAACATGACTGAGGGGTCGATGGAGGAGAGGGACACAGTGAAGGACACAAGTCCAACCTCTCAGACTGTTCCAACAGACACCAAAGAACGTGAGAATGACCTTATTGTCTTTTATTGTTGCATTGCATTTCTGCAAAATTAAAGTAAAAAATAAACACACTATCTGTAATTGATGAAGAGGAGATGCATCTTGCTGAACAATTAACTTTTCAATACAGAAATCATTATTGCAAATAAATATCAACTAAATATGCTAAAGCTGGAATAGTTAACTGACCAAATGATGTATTTTATGCTTTATTTGTTGATCCTTTAGAGGAGGTTAACCTTTAGGTTGGAAACCACTGGATTCTAACTGTGTATAAAGTAATGAAAACTAGCTCCACCTCAACCAGCTTCAACAAGAAAATGCCTCTTCTATATTGATGAATCAGTATTAACAATCTAATAGTGTCATTTATAATACTATATCAGTCTCAGGGAGCATTTTACTGCAGGACAAGTAGGCTACTTTTATTAAAAATGATTTTGAATGAGAACCTGTTCTTGAAATGAAGCATTTTCTTTCATCACTTGAAAGTAATGTAAAACAAAACAAAGAGAATACAGAATAATCAAATAGCGTCTATCCAAACACTACTGTCCACCTGGTCACACCATCAAATATTTGTCTTTACAATACACACTGACATCTTCTTACATGTTACAGCCCTCACATACATGTCTCTGTCATTATAATATCTGTCCTCACTTTGTTTATTTGTGTCCACCTCTCAGTCTGACCAAGTACATCACGTACAGTATATATGTACCTCCAGTACTCCCTTCTGTATGAGCAGGCTATTGTCCCTCTATGATGTCTGCCTGGTCCATGTAACTGTGGTAGCTGAAGCTCAGTATCCCCCCCCCAGCTGTGTACAGTTGTTGATGGCTGAGAAGTTGCATCTCCAAACCAAATTTGACAACAAGTTGAACCAAGATTTGAAGATGAAGATTTTACATATAAGGATTTACAAAATAAGGAAGTGTTAAACACGTCTTGAGTTATACAGATCATTATAAAAACACTTTAGTCCACATTGATCCCAGAGGCTAACGCAGAGCATCACTGGATCATTTGAGGATACAGTTGTACTTAAACATTTGACTTTTGTTCGAGAGCAACAAGAAATGCTTTAACTGTTGTGTGAAAAACACCTTTTGCTTTGAGTGCACACAGTGTTTTAAGAAATCCCGATTTGTATTTAATGTTTGTGCAAAAGCAACTGAGAAGAACTATAAAACTTCAATGTTTCATTCTGGCCTAAATGTTATATTGTGGTGATATTGTGTGGTAAAATTGCCTCAAGAATTTTTTTAAAGGTCCCATGGCATGAAAATTTCACTTTATGAGTTTTTTTTAACATTAATATGAGTTCCCCCAGCCTGCCTATGGTCCCCAATTGGCTTGAAATGGTGATAGGTGTAAACCGAGCCCTGGGTATCCTGCTCTGCCTTTGAGAACATGAAAGCTCAGATGAGCCGTTCTGGAATCTTGCTTGTTATGAGGTCATAAGGAGCAAGATTACCTCCCCTTTCTCTGCTTTGCCCGCCCAGAGAATTTGGCCAACCCATGAGAGAGAGACATCATGGCTTTCAAACGAGCAAAGTGGCAGTTGGTCAAGGCCACACCCCCACCCTCCACCTTGCCCCCCCTCTCTCCTCCTCAATAGCTATAGACACAGAAATGGCACGTTCTGAGTAAAGCTCATTGTGGGACTGGCTCTAGTGGCTGTAATTCTGCACCAAGGCTGAATTTCGGCAAAGAGACATCAGATATAGTATTAGGGGACCACTAAGATTTATATAAAAGCATCCAAAGAGCACCATGTCATGGGACCTTTAAGCCAACACTGAAATGTATAAAATATAATGAACATAGGACGGTTAGCTAATCCAATGTTTTTTATTTTGATATTGTTCAATCTGTGTTTCTCATGTAACTCTGCAGTAGAGGAGTTGGAGGAAAATGCACCTGATAAAAAGGTAAAGATGAGATTGTTTCACCTTCATCAGTGATCATCATTATAGAGCAGCATCTGTTTTCTAAACTAACTCTATTTTCTGAGGTTAGTCAGATCAGATTTGAAGTCTCACACCTGAATAAACACTTCTTCACAGACAAACATTTAAACTGGGCATATAATTTGACCCTGTTTTTATTTTTCTAATCTTTTACTGAACTGGTGCATCACTGTGTGATATTGATTTGTGTGTTGTACATTCATCTTGTTGCTGTTTTCTTGGCTCTCTTACTAATGAAGACATTCTTAATCTCAGGTGCTCTAACCAGGTGAACTAAAGGTTAAATGAAATGATCTGTTTTCTTAGTGTGATCCAGTGAATGAACCTGGTGAAGGTGAACACTCAGAGAAGAATGATGACAACACAGGAGGAGAGTCTGAAATCACATCTGTACCACCTGCAAACAATGAGAAAGGTAATATTTGAATGAAAATGTCATTGTAGAGTTACATAGATTTTAACAGCAATATATTTCAATCAGGAGAGACTTTGTTTCAGATATGCAAACATTTATTTGTAAATACAAATGCAAAGTAAAAAAAAAAAACTTTTGGAGATTAGACTCCATTGAAAAAGCTATACATATATATATATATATATATATATATATATATATATATATATATATATATATATATATATAGAGAGAGAGAGAGAGAGAGTGAGAGAGAGAGAGAGAGAGAGGTTTAGAAAAACCCAGCATATCCCGCGATGAAGTCTAGACATTGGTGGTGGCGACTAAAACACGAAGAGCGGACGAAAACCAAACGGGTTCCATCAGCCGGAAGAAGTCCGAGAACCCCGTGGTTGAAGATGCCTGGAGGTGGAAGAGGAGGAGGCGGTCGCACTCTCGTCTGAAAAGACAACTGACAGAAGCAGGGGAGAGAACAGCTTTAAAACATAGTTGTCGTGCTGTGATTGGTTTGAACATACGTGCCCGATTCTGATTGGTTTACATGACGTAGGCTACTTCCCACCAAACAGTTGATCAGTCTAATCAGCTGTTTATGAGAGAGTGTAACATTAATGAAGTCACCCTGCCAGAATTTACGCTGAGCTACATTTTAATTCCAACAGTGTCTATAAAATAGGGAACTAACTAATGAAGCTAATGTGATATTTGCTGGCTTTGACCCTTCAACAGGAGAGGCTGATGAAGTTAAAGACGTCAGCGATGAAAGCAGCAGTAACATGACTGAGGGGTCGATGGAGGAGAGGGACACAGTGAAGGACACAAGTCCAACCTCTCAGACTGTTCCAACAGACACCAAAGAACGTGAGAATGACCTTATTGTCTTTTATTGTTGCATTGCATTTCTGCAAAATGAAAGTAAAAAATAAACACACTATCTGTAATTGATGAAGAGGAGATGCATCTTGCTGAACAATTAACTTTTCAATACAGAAATCATTATTGCAAATAAATATCAACTAAATATGCTAAAGCTGGAATAGTTAACTGACCAAATGATGTATTTTATGTTTATTTGTTGATCCTTTAGAGGAGGTTAACCTTTAGGTTGGAAACCACTGGATTCTAACTGTGTATAAAGTAATGAAAACTAGCTCCACCTCAACCAGCTTCAACAAGAAAATACCTCTTCTATATTGATGAATCAGTATTAACAATCTAATAGTGTCATTTATAATACTATATCAGTCTCAGGGAGCATTTTACTGCAGGACAAGTAGGCTACTTTTATTAAAAATGATTTTGAATGAGAAGCTTTTCTTGAAATGAGGCATTTTCTTTCATCACTTGAAAGTAATGTAAAACAAAACAAAGAGAGTACAGAATAATCAAATAGCGTCTATCCAAACACTACTGTCCACCTGGTCACACCATCAAATATTTGTCTTTACAATACACACTGACATCTTCTTACATGTTACAGCCCTCACCTACATGTCTCTGTCATTATAATATCTGTCCTCACTTTGTCTGTTTATTTGTGTCCACCTCTGTCTGACCGATATCGCGTACAGTATATTTGTACATACTCCCCTCTATGATGTCTGCCTGGTCCATGTAACTGTGGTAGCTGAAGCTCAGTACCCCCCCAGCTGTGTACAGTTGTTGATGGCTGAGAAGTTGCATCTCCAAACCAAATTTGACAACAAGTTGAACCAAGATTTGAAGATGAACATTTTACATATAAGGATTTACAAAATAAGGAAGTGTTAAACACGTCTTGAGAGTTATACAGATCATTATAAAAACACTTTAGTCCACATTAATAATAATAATAATAATAATAATAATAATAAATTGAATTTATATAGCGCTTTTCATAGACTCAAAGTCGCTTTACAGGGAGCTAGATTAGAAGGTAAAGCAAAACAGGACAATACAAGACAAAACAAAACAAAGCAAAAGAAAACAAGACAAAGCAAAACAAGATTCAGTCACAGAAGAAAAGGGAGGGGGGCAGGGGGCTACGGATAGGCAGAGGTGAAGAGATGGGTCTTCAGGCGGGACTGGAAGATGGTGAGGGACTCAGAGGTGCGGATCTCTTGGGGGAGGGAGTTCCAGAGCCTGGGAGCTGCCCTGGAGAAGGTTCTGTCCCCAAAACTGCGGAGTTTGGACTTGTGGATGCAGAAGAGACTGGCTGAGGTGGATCTGAGGGACCGTGAGGGATGGTAGGGGGACAGGAGGTCAGTGAGGTATGAGGGGGCCAGATGGTGGAGGGCTTTGTAGGTGAGGACCAGGATTTTGTAGGTGATCCGGTGGGAGATAGGAAGCCAGTGGAGTTGTTTTAGGACTGGAGTGATGTGGTGCCAAGATTTGCAGCGGGTGATGAGTCGGGCAGCTGCGTTCTGGACTAGTTGGAGGCGGTTGATGTTGGTAGAGCTGATGCCGAGGAGAAGTGAGTTACAGTAGTCCAGTTGGGAGGAGATGAAGGCCTGAATGAGTCTTTCAGCAGCGGGGGGTGTGAGAGAGGGTCTGATTTTGGCGATGTTGCGGAGGTGAAAGAAGGAGGTTTTGATGACATGGCGGATGTGGGGCTCAAGGGAGAGGGTGGAATCAAAGATCACGCCAAGGTTTCAGGCCTGGGGAGATGGGGAGACAATGGTGCCGTCAATGGTGAGAGTGGGGTTATTGGTTTTGCTGAGTGTGGATTTGGAGCCAATGAGAAGGAATTCTGTTTTATCACTGTTGAGTTTGAGGAAGTTGTGTTGCATCCCGATTTTAATAGCTGACAGGCAGGAGTTGATGTGGGAGAGGGGAGGATTGAGGGGGGATTTGGTGCTAAGGTAGATCTGGGTGTCATCGGCGTAGCAGTGGAAGTCCAGGTTGAAGTGGCGGAGTATCTGACCAAGGGGGAGGATGTAGATGATGAAGAGGAGGGGGCCGAGTACGGAGCCTTGGGGAACGCCTTGAGTGACTGTGGCTGTGGCAGAGGTGTGGTTATGAAAAGAGATGAAGTGTGATCTGTTGGAAAGGTAGGAGTGGAGCCAGCTGAGTGCAGTACCTTCGATACCAAGGTCTTTGAGTCTGGTGAGCAGGATGTTATGGCTCACGGTATCGAAGGCTGCACTCAGGTCGAGGAGGATGAGGATGTTGAGGGAACCGGTGTCAGCAGAGGTGAGGAGGTCATTGAGGACTTTCAGAAGAGCGGTTTCTGTGCTATGGAGAGGGCGAAAACCAGATTGGAGGGGTTCAAATAGGTTATTAGTATGAAGATGGGTTTGTAGCTGTGAGGCGACTATACATTGATCCCAGAGGCTAACGCAGAGCATCACTGGATCATTTGAGGATACAGTTGTACTTAAACATTTGACTTTTGTTCGAGAGCAACAAGAAATGCTTTAACTGTTGTGTGAAAAACACCTTTTGCTTTGAGTGCACACAGTGTTTTAAGAAATCCCGATTTTTATTTAATGTTTGTGCGAAAGCAACTGAGAAGAACTATAAACCTTCAATGTTTCATTCTGGCCTAAATGTTATATTGTGGTGATATTGTGTGGTAAAATTGCCTCAAGAATTTTTTTAAAGGTCCCATGGCATGAAAATTTCACTTTATGAGTTTTTTTTTAACATTAATATGAGTTCCCCCAGCCTGCCTATGGTCCCCAATTGGCTTGAAATGGTGATAGGTGTAAACCGAGCCGTGGGTATCCTGCTCTGCCTTTGAGAACATGAAAGCTCAGATGAGCCGTTCTGGAATCTTGCTTGTTATGAGGTCATAAGGAGCAAGATTACCTCCCCTTTCTCTGCTTTGCCCGCCCAGAGAATTTGGCCAACCCATGAGAGAGAGACATCATGGCTTTCAAACGAGCAAAGTGGCAGTTGGTCAAGGCCACACCCCCACCCTCCACCTTGCCCCCCCTCTCTCCTCCTCAATAGCTATAGACACAGAAATGGCACATTCTGAGGAAAGGTCATTGTGGGACTGGCTCTAGTGGCTGTAATTCTGCACCAAGGCTGAATTTCGGCAAAGAGACATCAGATATAGTATTAGGGGACCACTAAGATTTATATAAAAGCATCCAAAGAGCACCATGTCATGGGACCTTTAAGCCAACACTGAAATGTATAAAATATAATGAACATAGGACGGTTAGCTAATCCAATGTTTTTTATTTTGATCCTGTTCAATCTGTGTTTCTCATGTAACTCTGCAGTAGAGGAGTTGGAGGAAAATGCACCTGATAAAAAGGTAAAGATGAGATTGTTTCACCTTCATCAGTGATCATCATTATAGAGCAGCATCTGTTTTCTAAAACTAACTCTATTGTCTGAGGTTAATCAGATCAGATTTGAAGTCTCACACCTGAATAAACACTTCTTCACAGACAAAGATTTAAACTGGGCATATAATTTGACCCTGTTTTTATTTTTCTAATCTTTTACTGAACTGGTGCATCACTGTGTGATATTGATTTGTGTGTTGTACATTCATCTTGTTGCTGTTTTCTTGGCTCTCTTACTAATGAAGACATTCTTAATCTCAGGTGCTCTAACCAGGTGAACTAAAGGTTAAATGAAATGATCTGTTTTCTTAGTGTGATCCAGTGAAGGAACCTGGTGAAGGTGAACACTCAGAGAACAATGATGACAACACAGGAGGAGAGTCTGAAATCACATCTGTACCACCTGCAAACAATGAGAAAGGTAATATTTTAATGAAAATGTCATTGTAGAGTTACATAGATTTTAACAGCAATATATTTCAATCAGGAGAGACTTTGTTTCAGATATGCAAACATTTATTTGTAAATACAAATGCAAAGTAAAAAAAAAAAACTTTTGGAGATTAGACTCCATTGAAAAAGCTATACATATATATATATATATATATATATATATATATATATATATATAAAATCTATATATATATGTATATATATATATATATATATATATATATATATATATATATATATATATATATATATATAGAGAGAGAGAGAGAGAGAGAGAGAGAGAGAGAGAGAGAGAGAGAGAGAGAGAGAGAGAGAGAGAGAGAGAGAGAGAGGTTTAGAAAAACCCAGCATATCCCGCGATGAAGTCTAGACATTGGTGGTGGCGACTAAAACACGAAGACCGGACGAAAACCAAAAGGGGTCCATCAGCCGGAAGAAGTCCGAGAACCCCGTGGTTGAAGATGCCTGGAGGTGGAAGAGGAGGAGGCGGTCGCACTCTCGTCTGAAAAGACAACTGACAGAAGCAGGGGAGAGAACAGCTTTAAAACATAGTTGTCGTTCTGTGATTGGTTTGAACATACGTGCCCGATTCTGATTGGTTTACATGACGTAGGCTACTTCCCACCAAACAGCTGATCAGTCTAATCAGCTGTTTATGAGAGAGTGTAACATTAATGAAGTCACCCTGCCAGAATTTACGCTGAGCTACATTTTAATTCCAACAGTGTCTATAAAATAGGGAACTAACTAATGAAGCTAATGTGATATTTGCTGGCTTTGACCCTTCAACAGGAGAGGCTGATGAAGTTAAAGACGTCAGCAATGAAAGCAGCAGTAACATGACTGAGGGGTCGATGGAGGAGAGGGACACAGTGAAGGACACAAGTCCAACCTCTCATACTGTTTCAACAGACACCAAAGAACGTGAGAATGACCTTATTGTCTTTTATTGTTGCATTGCATTTCTGCAAAATTAAAAGTAAAAAATAAACACACTATCTGTAATTGATGAAGAGGAGATGCATCTTGCTGAACAATTAACTTTTCAATACAGAAATCATTATTGCAAATAAATATCAACTAAATATGCTAAAGCTGGAATAGTTAACTGACCAAATGATGTATTTTATGTTTATTTGTTGATCCTTTAGAGGAGGTTAACCTTTAGGTTGGAAACCACTGGATTCTAACTGTGTATAAAGTAATGAAAACTAGCTCCACCTCAACCAGCTTCAACAAGAAAATGCCTCTTCTATATTGATGAATCAGTATTAACAATCTAATAGTGTCATTTATAATACTATATCAGTCTCAGGGAGCATTTTACTGCAGGACAAGTAGGCTACTTTTATTAAAAATGATTTTGAATGAGAAGCTGTTCTTGAAATGAAGCATTTTCTTTCATCACTTGAAAGTAATGTAAAACAAAACAAAGAGAGTACAGAATAATCAAATAGCGTCTATCCAAACACTACTGTCCACCTGGTCACACCATCAAATATTTGTCTTTACAATACACACTGACATCTTCTTACATGTTACAGCCCTCACATACATGTCTCTGTCATTATAATATCTGTCCTCACTTTGTTTATTTGTGTCCACCTCTCAGTCTGACCAAGTACATCACGTACAGTATATATGTACCTCCAGTACTCCCTTCTGTATGAGCAGGCTATTGTCCCTCTATGATGTCTGCCTGGTCCATGTAACTGTGGTAGCTGAAGCTCAGTATCCCCCCCCCAGCTGTGTACAGTTGTTGATGGCTGAGAAGTTGCATCTCCAAACCAAATTTGACAACAAGTTGAACCAAGATTTGAAGATGAAGATTTTACATATAAGGATTTACAAAATAAGGAAGTGTTAAACACGTCTTGAGAGTTATACAGATCATTATAAAAACACTTTAGTCCACATTGATCCCAGAGGCTAACGCAGAGCATCACTGGATCATTTGAGGATACAGTTGTACTTAAACATTTGACTTTTGTTCGAGAGCAACAAGAAATGCTTTAACTGTTGTGTGAAAAACACCTTTTGCTTTGAGTGCACACAGTGTTTTAAGAAATCCCGATTTGTATTTAATGTTTGTGCAAAAGCAACTGAGAAGAACTATAAAACTTCAATGTTTCATTCTGGCCTAAATGTTATATTGTGGTGATATTGTGTGGTAAAATTGCCTCAAGAATTTTTTTAAAGGTCCCATGGCATGAAAATTTCACTTTATGAGTTTTTTTTAACATTAATATGAGTTCCCCCAGCCTGCCTATGGTCCCCAATTGGCTTCAAATGGTGATAGGTGTAAACCGAGCCCTGGGTATCCTGCTCTGCCTTTGAGAACATGAAAGCTCAGATGAGCCGTTCTGGAATCTTGCTTGTTATGAGGTCATAAGGAGCAAGATTACCTCCCCTTTCTCTGCTTTGCCCGCCCAGAGAATTTGGCCAACCCATGAGAGAGAGACATCATGGCTTTCAAACGAGCAAAGTGGCAGTTGGTCAAGGCCACACCCCCACCCTCCACCTTGCCCCCCCTCTCTCCTCCTCAATAGCTATAGACACAGAAATGGCACGTTCTGAGTAAAGCTCATTGTGGGACTGGCTCTAGTGGCTGTAATTCTGCACCAAGGCTGAATTTCGGCAAAGAGACATCAGATATAGTATTAGGGGACCACTAAGATTTATATAAAAGCATCCAAAGAGCACCATGTCATGGGACCTTTAAGCCAACACTGAAATGTATAAAATATAATGAACATAGGACGGTTAGCTAATCCAATGTTTTTTATTTTGATATTGTTCAATCTGTGTTTCTCATGTAACTCTGCAGTAGAGGAGTTGGAGGAAAATGCACCTGATAAAAAGGTAAAGATGAGATTGTTTCACCTTCATCAGTGATCATCATTATAGAGCAGCATCTGTTTTCTAAAACTAACTCTATTGTCTGAGGTTAATCAGATCAGATTTGAAGTCTCACACCTGAATAAACACTTCTTCACAGACAAAGATTTAAACTGGGCATATAATTTGACCCTGTTTTTATTTTTCTAATCTTTTACTGAACTGGTGCATCACTGTGTGATATTGATTTGTGTGTTGTACATTCATCTTGTTGCTGTTTTCTTGGCTCTCTTACTAATGAAGACATTCTTAATCTCAGGTGCTCTAACCAGGTGAACTAAAGGTTAAATGAAATGATCTGTTTTCTTAGTGTGATCCAGTGAATGAACCTGGTGAAGGTGAACACTCAGAGAAGAATGATGACAACACAGGAGGAGAGTCTGAAATCACATCTGTACCACCTGCAAACAATGAGAAAGGTAATATTTTAATGAAAATGTCATTGTAGAGTTACATAGATTTTAACAGCAATATATTTCAATCAGGAGAGACTTTGTTTCAGATATGCAAACATTTATTTGTAAATACAAATGCAAAGTAAAAAAAAAAAACTTTTGGAGATTAGACTCCATTGAAAAAGCTATACATATATATATATATATATATATATATATATATATATATATATATATAAAATATATATATATATATATATATATATATATATATATATATATATAGAGAGAGAGAGAGAGAGAGAGAGAGAGAGAGAGAGGTTTAGAAAAACCCAGCATTTCCCGCGATGAAGTCTAGACATTGGTGGTGGCGACTAAAACACGAAGACCGGACGAAAACCAAACGGGTTCCATCAGCCGGAAGAAGTCCGAGAACCCCGTGGTTGAAGATGCCTGGAGGTGGAAGAGGAGGAGGCGGTCGCACTCTCGTCTGAAAAGACAACTGACAGAAGCAGGGGAGAGAACAGCTTTAAAACATAGTTGTCGTGCTGTGATTGGTTTGAACATACGTGCCCGATTCTGATTGGTTTACATGACGTAGGCTACTTCCCACCAAACAGTTGATCAGTCTAATCAGCTGTTAATGAGAGAGTGTAACATTAATGAAGTCACCCTGCCAGAATTTACGCTGAGCTACATTTTAATTCCAACAGTGTCTATAAAATAGGGAACTAACTAATGAAGCTAATGTGATATTTGCTGGCTTTGACCCTTCAACAGGAGAGGCTGATGAAGTTAAAGACGTCAGCGATGAAAGCAGCAGTAACATGACTGAGGGGTCGATGGAGGAGAGGGACGCAGTGAAGGACACAAGTCCAACCTCTCAGACTGTTTCAACAGACACCAAAGAACGTGAGAATGACCTTATTGTCTTTTATTGTTGCATTGCATTTCTGCAAAATTAAAAGTAAAAAATAAACACACTATCTGTAATTGATGAAGAGGAGATGCATCTTTCTGAACAATTAACTTTTCAATACAGAAATCATTATTACAAATAAATATCAACTAAATATGCTAAAGCTGGACTAGTTAACTGACCAAATGATGTATTTTATGTTTATTTGTTGATCCTTTAGAGGAGGTTAACCTTTAGGTTGGAAACCACTGGATTCTAACTGTGTATAAAGTAATGAAAACTAGCTCCACCTCAACCAGCTTCAACAAGAAAATACCTCTTCTATATTGATGAATCAGTATTAACAATCTAATAGTGTCATTTATAATACTATATCAGTCTCAGGGAGCATTTTACTGCAGGACAAGTAGGCTACTTTTATTAAAAATGATTTTGAATGAGAAGCTTTTCTTGAAATGAGGCATTTTCTTTCATCACTTGAAAGTAATGTAAAACAAAACAAAGAGAGTACAGAATAATCAAATAGCATCTATCCAAACACTACTGTCCACCTGGTCACACCATCAAATATTTGTCTTTACAATACACACTGACATCTTCTTACATGTTACAGCACCTCACCTACATGTCTCTGTCATTATAATATCTGTCCTCACTTTGTCTGTTTATTTGTGTCCACCTCTGTCTGACCGATATCGCGTACAGTATATTTGTACATACTCCCCTCTATGATGTCTGCCTGGTCCATGTAACTGTGGTAGCTGAAGCTCAGTACCCCCCCAGCTGTGTACAGTTGTTGATGGCTGAGAAGTTGCATCTCCAAACCAAATTTGACAACAAGTTGAACCAAGATTTGAAGATGAACATTTTACATATAAGGATTTACAAAATAAGGAAGTGTTAAACACGTCTTGAGAGTTATACAGATCATTATAAAAACACTTTAGTCCACATTAATAATAATAATAATAATAATAATAATAAATTGAATTTATATAGCGCTTTTCATAGACTCAAAGTCGCTTTACAGGGAGCTAGATTAGAAGGTAAAGCAAAACAGGACAATACAAGACAAAACAAACACAAAGCAAAAGAAAACAAGACAAAGCAAAACAAGATTCAGTCACAGAAGAAAAGGGAGGGGGGCAGGGGGCTACGGATAGGCAGAGGTGAAGAGATGGGTCTTCAGGCGGGACTGGAAGATGGTGAGGGACTCAGAGGTGCGGATCTCTTGGGGGAGGGAGTTCCAGAGCCTGGGAGCTGCCCTGGAGAAGGTTCTGTCCCCAAAACTGCGGAGTTTGGACTTGTGGATGCAGAAGAGACTGGCTGAGGTGGATCTGAGGGACCGTGAGGGATGGTAGGGGGACAGGAGGTCAGTGAGGTATGAGGGGGCCAGATGGTGGAGGGCTTTGTAGGTGAGGACCAGGATTTTGTAGGTGATCCGGTGGGAGATAGGAAGCCAGTGGAGTTGTTTTAGGACTGGAGTGATGTGGTGCCAAGATTTGGAGCGGGTGATGAGTCGGGCAGCTGCGTTCTGGACCAGTTGGAGGCGGTTGATGTTGGTAGAGCTGATGCCGAGGAGAAGTGAGTTACAGTAGTCCAGTTGGGAGGAGATGAAGGCCTGAATGAGTCTTTCAGCAGCGGGGGGTGTGAGAGAGGGTCTGATTTTGCGATGTTGCGGAGGTGAAAGAAGGAGGTTTTGATGACATGGCGGATGTGGGGCTCAAGGGAGAGGGTGGAATCAAAGATCACGCCAAGGTTTCAGGCCTGGGGAGATGGGGAGACAATGGTGCCGTCAATGGTGAGAGTGGGGTTATTGGTTTTGCTGAGTGTGGATTTGGAGCCAATGAGAAGGAATTCTGTTTTATCACTGTTGAGTTTGAGGAAGTTGTGTTGCATCCAGATTTTAATAGCTGACAGGCAGGAGTTGATGTGGGAGAGGGGAGGATTGAGGGGGGATTTGGTGCTAAGGTAGATCTGGGTGTCATCGGCGTAGCAGTGGAAGTCCAGGTTGAAGTGGCGGAGTATCTGACCAAGGGGGAGGATGTAGATGATGAAGAGGAGGGGGCCGAGTACGGAGCCTTGGGGAACGCCTTGAGTGACTGTGGCTGTGGCAGAGGTGTGGTTATGAAAAGAGATGAAGTGTGATCTGTTGGAAAGGTAGGAGTGGAGCCAGCTGAGTGCAGTACCTTCGATACCAAGGTCTTTGAGTCTGGTGAGCAGGATGTTATGGCTCACGGTATCGAAGGCTGCACTCAGGTCGAGGAGGATGAGGATGTTGAGGGAACCGGTGTCAGCAGAGGTGAGGAGGTCATTGAGGACTTTCAGAAGAGCGGTTTCTGTGCTATGGAGAGGGCGAAAACCAGATTGGAGGGGTTCAAATAGGTTATTAGTATGAAGATGGGTTTGTAGCTGTGAGGCGACTATACATTGATCCCAGAGGCTAACGCAGAGCATCACTGGATCATTTGAGGATACAGTTGTACTTAAACATTTGACTTTTGTTCGAGAGCAACAAGAAATGCTTTAACTGTTGTGTGAAAAACACCTTTTGCTTTGAGTGCACACAGTGTTTTAAGAAATCCCGATTTTTATTTAATGTTTGTGCGAAAGCAACTGAGAAGAACTATAAACCTTCAATGTTTCATTCTGGCCTAAATGTTATATTGTGGTGATATTGTGTGGTAAAATTGCCTCAAGAATTTTTTTAAAGGTCCCATGGCATGAAAATTTCACTTTATGAGTTTTTTTTTAACATTAATATGAGTTCCCCCAGCCTGCCTATGGTCCCCAATTGGCTTCAAATGGTGATAGGTGTAAACCGAGCCGTGGGTATCCTGCTCTGCCTTTGAGAACATGAAAGCTCAGATGAGCCGTTCTGGAATCTTGCTTGTTATGAGGTCATAAGGAGCAAGATTACCTCCCCTTTCTCTGCTTTGCCCGCCCAGAGAATTTGGCCAACCCATGAGAGAGAGACATCATGGCTTTCAAACGAGCAAAGTGGCAGTTGGTCAAGGCCACACCCCCACCCTCCACCTTGCCCCCCCTCTCTCCTCCTCAATAGCTATAGACACAGAATTGGCACATTCTGAGTAAAGCTCATTGTGGGACTGGCTCTAGTGGCTGTAATTCTGCACCAAGGCTGAATTTCGGCAAAGAGACATCAGATATAGTATTAGGGGACCACTAAGATTTATATAAAAGCATCCAAAGAGCACCATGTCATGGGACCTTTAAGCCAACACTGAAATGTATAAAATATAATGAACATAGGACGGTTAGCTAATCCAATGTTTTTTATTTTGATCCTGTTCAATCTGTGTTTCTCATGTAACTCTGCAGTAGAGGAGTTGGAGGAAAATGCACCTGATAAAAAGGTAAAGATGAGATTGTTTCACCTTCATCAGTGATCATCATTATAGAGCAGCATCTGTTTTCTAAACTAACTCTATTTTCTGAAGTTAGTCAGATCAGATTTGAAGTCTCACACCTGAATAAACACTTCTTCACAGACAAACATTTAAACTGGGCATATAATGTGACCCTGTTTTTATTTTTCTAGTCTTTTACTGAACTGGTGCATCACTGTGTGATATTGATTTGTGTGTTGTACATTCATCTTGTTGCTGTTTTCTTGGCTCTCTTACTAATGAAGACATTCTTAATCTCAGGTGCTCTAACCAGGTGAACTAAAGGTTAAATGAAATGATCTGTTTTCTTAGTGTGATCCAGTGAATGAACCTGGTGAAGGTGAACACTCAGAGAAGAATGATGACAACACAGGAGAGTCTGAAATCACATCTGTACCACCTGGAAACAATGAGAAAGGTAATATTTTAATGAAAATGTCATTGTAGAGTTACATAGATTTTAACAGCAATATATTTCAATCAGGAGAGACTTTGTTTCAGATATGCAAACATTTATTTGTAAATAAAAATGCAAAGTAAAAAGGTTTACATCAACTTTTGGAGATTAGACTCCATTGAGTCTAATCTCTTTGATATTGATATATATATATATTTATATATATATATATATATATATATATATATATATATATATATATATATATATATATATATATATAGAGAGAGAGAGAGAGAGAGAGAGAGAGAGAGAGAGAGAGAGGTTTAGAAAAACCCAGCATTTCCCGCGATGAAGTCTAGACATTGGTGGTGGCGACTAAAACCCGAAGACCGGACGAAAACCAAACGGGTTCCATCAGCCGGAAGAAGTCCGAGAACCCCGTGGTTGAAGATGCCTGGAGGTGGAAGAGGAGGAGGCGGTCGCACTCTCGTCTGAAAAGACAACTGACAGAAGCAGGGGAGAGAACAGCTTTAAAACATAGTTGTCGTTCTGTGATTGGTTTGAACATACGTGCCCGATTCTGATTGGTTTACATGACGTAGGCTACTTCCCACCAAACAGCTGATCAGTCTAATCAGCTGTTTATGAGAGAGTGTAACATTAATGAAGTCACCCTGCCAGAATTTACGCTGAGCTACATTTTAATTCCAACAGTGTCTATAAAATAGGGAACTAACTAATGAAGCTAATGTGATATTTGCTGGCTTTGACCCTTCAACAGAAGAGGCTGATGAAGTTAAAGACGTCAGCGATGAAAGCAGCAGTAACATGACTGAGGGGTCGATGGAGGAGAGGGACACAGTGAAGGACACAAGTCCAACCTCTCAGACTGTTCCAACAGACACCAAAGAACGTGAGAATGACCTTATTGTCTTTTATTGTTGCATTGCATTTCTGCAAAATTAAAGTAAAAAATAAACACACTATCTGTAATTGATGAAGAGGAGATGCATCTTGCTGAACAATTAACTTTTCAATACAGAAATCATTATTGCAAATAAATATCAACTAAATATGCTAAAGCTGGAATAGTTAACTGACCAAATGATGTATTTTACGTTTATTTGTTGATCCTTTAGAGGAGGTTAACCTTTAGGTTGGAAACCACTGGATTCTAACTGTGTATAAAGTAATGAAAACTAGCTCCACCTCAACCAGCTTCAACAAGAAAATGCCTCTTCTATATTGATGAATCAGTATTAACAATCTAATAGTGTCATTTATAATACTATATCAGTCTCAGGGAGCATTTTACTGCAGGACAAGTAGGCTACTTTTATTAAAAATGATTTTGAATGAGAAGCTGTTCTTGAAATGAAGCATTTTCTTTCATCACTTGAAAGTAATGTAAAACAAAACAAAGAGAGTACAGAATAATCAAATAGCGTCTATCCAAACACTACTGTCCACCTGGTCACACCATCAAATATTTGTCTTTACAATACACACTGACATCTTCTTACATGTTACAGCCCTCACATACATGTCTCTGTCATTATAATATCTGTCCTCACTTTGTTTATTTGTGTCCACCTCTCAGTCTGACCAAGTACATCACGTACAGTATATATGTACCTCCAGTACTCCCTTCTGTATGAGCAGGCTATTGTCCCTCTATGATGTCTGCCTGGTCCATGTAACTGTGGTAGCTGAAGCTCAGTATCCCCCCCCCAGCTGTGTACAGTTGTTGATGGCTGAGAAGTTGCATCTCCAAACCAAATTTGACTACAAGTTGAACCAAGATTTGAAGATGAAGATTTTACATATAAGGATTTACAAAATAAGGAAGTGTTAAACACGTCTTGAGAGTTATACAGATCATTATAAAAACACTTTAGTCCACATTGATCCCAGAGGCTAACGCAGAGCATCACTGGATCATTTGAGGATACAGTTGTACTTAAACATTTGACTTTTGTTCGAGAGCAACAAGAAATGCTTTAACTGTTGTGTGAAAAACACCTTTTGCTTTGAGTGCACACAGTGTTTTAAGAAATCACGATTTGTATTTAATGTTTGTGCAAAAGCAACTGAGAAGAACTATAAACCTTCAATGTTTCATTCTGGCCTAAATGTTATATTGTGGTGATATTGTGTGGTAAAATTGCCTCAAGAATTTTTTTAAAGGTCCCATGGCATGAAAATTTCACTTTATGAGTTTTTTTTTAACATTAATATGAGTTCCCCCAGCCTGCCTATGGTCCCCAATTGGCTTGAAATGGTGATAGGTGTAAACCGAGCCGTGGGTATCCTGCTCTGCCTTTGAGAACATGAAAGCTCAGATGAGCCGTTCTGGAATCTTGCTTGTTATGAGGTCATAAGGAGCAAGATTACCTCCCCTTTCTCTGCTTTGCCCGCCCAGAGAATTTGGCCAACCCATGAGAGAGAGACATCATGGCTTTCAAACGAGCAAAGTGGCAGTTGGTCAAGGCCACACCCCCACCCTCCACCTTGCCCCCCCTCTCTCCTCCTCAATAGCTATAGACACAGAAATGGCACATTCTGAGTAAAGCTCATTGTGGGACTGGCTCTAGTGGCTGTAATTCTGCACCAAGGCTGAATTTCGGCAAAGAGACATCAGATATAGTATTAGGGGACCACTAAGATTTATATAAAAGCATCCAAAGAGCACCATGTCATGGGACCTTTAAGCCAACACTGAAATGTATAAAATATAATGAACATAGGACGGTTAGCTAATCCAATGTTTTTTATTTTGATCCTGTTCAATCTGTGTTTCTCATGTAACTCTGCAGTAGAGGAGTTGGAGGAAAATGCACCTGATAAAAAGGTAAAGATGAGATTGTTTCACCTTCATCAGTGATCATCATTATAGAGCAGCATCTGTTTTCTAAAACTAACTCTATTGTCTGAGGTTAATCAGATCAGATTTGAAGTCTCACACCTGAATAAACACTTCTTCACAGACAAACATTTAAACTGGGCATATCATTTGACCCTGTTTTTATTTTTCTAATCTTTTACTGAATTGGTGCATCACTGTGTGATATTGATTTGTGTGTTGTACATTCATCTTGTTGCTGTTTTCTTGGCTCTCTTACTAATGAAGACATTCTTAATCTCAGGTGCTCTAACCAGGTGAACTAAAGGTTAAATGAAATGATCTGTTTTCTTAGTGTGATCCAGTGAATGAACCTGGTGAAGGTGAACACTCAGAGAAGAATGATGACAACACAGGAGAGTCTGAAATCACATCTGTACCACCTGCAAACAATGAGAAAGGTAATATTTTAATGAAAATGTCATTGTAGAGTTACATAGATTTTAACAGTAATATATTTTAATTCCAATAGTGTCAAAATAGGGAACTAACTAATTAAACTAATCTGATATTTGCTGGATTTCACCCTTCAACTGGCTGATGAAGTGTCAGGTTTGGGAAATAGAACTCAAGCGCAGACTGGAGTAGATGGTAAAGAATCTTATTTTATTGAAGCTGTGAGTGTGGACTGGCAGAATGGGTGCTGGATCCGAAGATGGCTGGGCTGGCTGAGGGGGTGCTGGGCTGTGTTCCTCAGTGCAGCTGCCGTCTTGATGTTCCAGTGCGTGGCGTGGCTATTGGCAGCAGAGGATTCCAAAGGTGGGTTATTTCTGAGAACAAATATCTTTTAGTTAGTCACGTCAAGGAACGGAGCAGCAGACAAGTAAGTACAAAAACAAGAAACTAGACTTGATAGAAATCTCGAAAGGCTGGTGAATAAGCATACTCAGTGTTTAGCAACAATCTGGCAGGGAGAGGAAAGTCAGACTGGTATTTGAAGGCAGACATGAGCACGATGAGTTGCAGGTGCGGGGAGAGTCAACAGGGGGGCGTGTCCACACACTGTGGAACATGCAGGTGGAAACAGAAACACAGACAAAAAACCAAAACGCACAAAACACACGGCAGGCATAACAAAATGAAGAAATAAACCAAAACACATTCACACACACACACCAGAGTGTCACCGTGCCAAAGTCACAGCAGGCGGTGGCGTGACATGAAGTTAAAGACGTCAGCGATGAAAGCAGCAGTAACATGACTGAGGGGTCGATGGAGGAGAGGGACACAGTGAAGGACACAAGTCCAACCTCTCAGACTGTTTCAACAGACACCAAAGAACGTGAGAATGACCTTATTGTCTTTTATTGTTGCATTGCATTTCTGCAAAATTAAAGTAAAAAATAAACACACTATCTGTAATTGATGAAGAGGAGATGCATCTTGCTGAACAATTAACTTTTCAATACTTTTAGTATTCTATCTT
Organism: Gymnocephalus cernua; assembly: GCA_023631565.1. Classification (NCBI taxonomy): domain Eukaryota; kingdom Metazoa; phylum Chordata; class Actinopteri; order Perciformes; family Percidae; genus Gymnocephalus; species Gymnocephalus cernua. The sequence goes on from CM042441.1 coordinate 5,909,647, forward strand.
CTATTCTGTATTGATGAATCAGTATTAACAATCTAATAGTGTCATTTATAATACTATATCAGTCTCAGGGAGCATTTTACTGCAGGACAAGTAGGCTACTTTTATTAAAAATGATTTTGAATGAGAACCTGTTCTTGAAATGAAGCATTTTCTTTCATCACTTGAAAGTAATGTAAAACAAAACAAAGAGAGTACAGAATAATCAAATAGCGTCTATCCAAACACTACTGTCCACCTGGTCACACCATCAAATATTTGTCTTTACAATACACACTGACATCTTCTTACATGTTACAGCCCTCACCTACATGTCTCTGTCATTATAATATCTGTCCTCACTTTGTTTATTTGTGTCCACCTCTCAGTCTGACCAAGTACATCACGTACAGTATATATGTACCTCCAGTACTCCCTTCTGTATGAGCAGGCTATTGTCCCTCTATGATGTCTGCCTGGTCCATGTAACTGTGGTAGCTGAAGCTCAGTATCCCCCCCCCAGCTGTGTACAGTTGTTGATGGCTGAGAAGTTGCATCTCCAAACCAAATTTGACAACAAGTTGAACCAAGATTTGAAGATGAAGATTTTACATATAAGGATTTACAAAATAAGGAAGTGTTAAACACGTCTTGAGAGTTATACAGATCATTATAAAAACACTTTAGTCCACATTGATCCCAGAGGCTAACGCTGAGCATCACTGGATCATTTGAGGATACAGTTGTACTTAAACATTTGACTTTTGTTCGAGAGCAACAAGAAATGCTTTAACTGTTGTGTGAAAAACACCTTTTGCTTTGAGTGCACACAGTGTTTTAAGAAATCCCGATTTGTATTTAATGTTTGTGCAAAAGCAACTGAGAAGAACTATAAAACTTCAATGTTTCATTCTGGCCTAAATGTTATATTGTGGTGATATTGTGTGGTAAAATTGCCTCAAGAATTTTTTTAAAGGTCCCATGGCATGAAAATTTCACTTTATGAGTTTTTTTTTAACATTAATATGAGTTCCCCCAGCCTGCCTATGGTCCCCAATTGGCTTCAAATGGTGATAGGTGTAAACCGAGCCCTGGGTATCCTGCTCTGCCTTTGAGAACATGAAAGCTCAGATGAGCCGTTCTGGAATCTTGCTCCTTATGAGGTCATGAGGAGCAAGGTTACCTCCCCTTTCTCTACTTTGCCCGCCCAGAGAATTTGGCCAACCCATGAGAGAGAGACATCATGGCTTTCAAACGAGCAAAGTGGCAGTTGGTCAAGGCCACACCCCCACCCTCAACCTTGCCCCCCCTCTCTCCTCCTCAATAGCTATAGACACAGAAATGGCACGTTCTGAGTAAAGCTCATTGTGGGACTGGCTCTAGTGGCTGTAATTCTGCACCAAGGCTGAATTTCGGCAAAGAGACATCAGATATAGTATTAGGGGACCACTAAGATTTATATAAAAGCATCCAAAGAGCACCATGTCATGGGACCTTTAAGCCAACACTGAAATGTATAAAATATAATGAACATAGGACGGTTAGCTAATCCAATGTTTTTTATTTTGATCCTGTTAAATCTGTGTTTCTCATGTAACTCTGCAGTAGAGGAGTTGGAGGAAAATGCACCTGATAAAAAGGTAAAGATGAGATTGTTTCACCTTCATCAGTGATCATTATTATAGAGCAGCATCTGTTTTCTAAAACTAACTCTATTGTCTGAAGTTAGTCAGATCAGATTTGAAGTCTCACACCTGAATAAACACTTCTTCACAGACAAACATTTAAACTGGGCATATCATTTGACCCTGTTTTTATTTTTCTAGTCTTTTACTGAATTGGTGCATCACTGTGTGATATTGATTTGTGTTGTACATTCATCTTGTTGCTGTTTTCTTGGCTCTCTTACTAATGAAGACATTCTTAATCTCAGGTGCTCTAACCAGGTGAACTAAAGGTTAAATGAAATGATCTGTTTTCTTAGTGTGATCCAGTGAAGGAACCTGGTGAAGGTGAACACTCAGAGAACAATGATGACAACACAGGAGAGTCTGAAATCACATCTGTACCACCTGCAAACAATGAGAAAGGTAATATTTTAATGAAAATGTCATTGTAGAGTTACATAGATTTTAACAGCAATATATTTCAATCAGGAGAGACTTTGTTTCAGATATGCAAACATTTATTTGTAAATACAAATGCAAAGTAAAAAAAAAAAACTTTTGGAGATTAGACTCCATTGAAAAAGCTATACATATATATATATATATATATATATATATATATATATATATATATATATATATATATATATATATATATATATATAGAGAGAGAGAGAGAGAGAGAGAGAGTGAGAGAGAGAGAGAGAGAGAGAGAGAGAGGTTTAGAAAAACCCAGCATATCCCGCGATGAAGTCTAGACATTGGTGGTGGCGACTAAAACCCGAAGAGCGGACGAAAACCAAACAGGTTCCATCAGCCGGAAGAAGTCCGAGAACCCCGTGGCTAACTAATGAAGCTAATGTGATATTTGCTGGCTTTGACCCTTCAACAGGAGAGGCTGATGAAGTTAAAGACGTCAGCGATGAAAGCAGCAGTAACGTGACTGAGGGGTCGATGGAGGAGAGGGACACAGTGAAGGACACAAGTCCAACCTCTCAGACTGTTCCAACAGACACCAAAGAACGTGAGAATGACCTTATTGTCTTTTATTGTTGCATTGCATTTCTGCAAAATTAAAGTAAAAAATAAACACACTATCTGTAATTGATGAAGAGGAGATGCATCTTGCTGAACAATTAACTTTTCAATACTTTTAGTATTCTATCTTCTATTCTGTATTGATGAATCAGTATTAACAATCTAATAGTGTCATTTATAATACTATATCAGTCTCAGGGAGCATTTTACTGCAGGACAAGTAGGCTACTTTTATTAAAAATGATTTTGAATGAGAACCTGTTCTTGAAATGAAGCATTTTCTTTCATCACTTGAAAGTAATGTAAAACAAAACAAAGAGAGTACAGAATAATCAAATAGCGTCTATCCAAACACTACTGTCCACCTGGTCACACCATCAAATATTTGTCTTTACAATACACACTGACATCTTCTTACATGTTACAGCCCTCACATACATGTCTCTGTCATTATAATATCTGTCCTCACTTTGTCTGTTTATTTGTGTCCACCTCTCAGTCTGACCAAGTACATCACGTACAGTATATATGTACCTCCAGTACTCCCTTCTGTATGAGCAGGCTATTGTCCCTCTATGATGTCTGCCTGGTCCATGTAACTGTGGTAGCTGAAGCTCAGTACCCCCCCCCCCCAGCTGTGTACAGTTGTTGATGGCTGAGAAGTTGCATCTCCAAACCAAATTTGACAACAAGTTGAACCAAGATTTGAAGATGAAGATTTTACATATAAGGATTTACAAAATAAGGAAGTGTTAAACACGTCTTGAGAGTTATACAGATCATTATAAAAACACTTTAGTCCACATTGATCCCAGAGGCTAACGCAGAGCATCACTGGATCATTTGAGGATACAGTTGTACTTAAACATTTGACTTTTGTTCGAGAGCAACAAGAAATGCATTAACTGTTGTGTGAAAAACACCTTTTGCTTTGAGTGCACACAGTGTTTTAAGAAATCCCGATTTGTATTTAATGTTTGTGCAAAAGCAACTGAGAAGAACTATAAAACTTCAATGTTTCATTCTGGCCTAAATGTTATATTGTGGTGATATTGTGTGGTAAAATTGCCTCAAGAATTTTTTTAAAGGTCCCATGGCATGAAAATTTCACTTTATGAGTTTTTTTTTAACATTAATATGAGTTCCCCCAGCCTGCCTATGGTCCCCAATTGGCTTCAAATGGTGATAGGTGTAAACCGAGCCCTGGGTATCCTGCTCTGCCTTTGAGAACATGAAAGCTCAAATGAGCCGTTCTGGAATCTTGCTCCTTATGAGGTCATGAGGAGCAAGGTTACCTCCCCTTTCTCTGCTTTGCCCGCCCAGAGAATTTGGCCAACCCATGAGAGAGAGACATCATGGCTTTCAAACGAGCAAAGTGGCAGTTGGTCAAGGCCACACCCCCACCCTCAACCTTGCCCCCCCTCTCTCCTCCTCAATAGCTATAGACACAGAAATGGCACGTTCTGAGTAAAGCTCATTGTGGGACTGGCTCTAGTGGCTGTAATTCTGCACCAAGGCTGAATTTCGGCAAAGAGACATCAGATATAGTATTAGGGGACCACTAAGATTTATATAAAAGCATCCAAAGAGCACCATGTCATGGGACCTTTAAGCCAACACTGAAATGTATAAAATATAATGAACATAGGACGGTTAGCTAATCCAATGTTTTTTATTTTGATCCTGTTAAATCTGTGTTTCTCATGTAACTCTGCAGTAGAGGAGTTGGAGGAAAATGCACCTGATAAAAAGGTAAAGATGAGATTGTTTCACCTTCATCAGTGATCATTATTATAGAGCAGCATCTGTTTTCTAAAACTAACTCTATTGTCTGAAGTTAGTCAGATCAGATTTGAAGTCTCACACCTGAATAAACACTTCTTCACAGACAAACATTTAAACTGGGCATATCATTTGACCCTGTTTTTATTTTTCTAGTCTTTTACTGAATTGGTGCATCACTGTGTGATATTGATTTGTGTTGTACATTCATCTTGTTGCTGTTTTCTTGGCTCTCTTACTAATGAAGACATTCTTAATCTCAGGTGCTCTAACCAGGTGAACTAAAGGTTAAATGAAATGATCTGTTTTCTTAGTGTGATCCAGTGAATGAACCTGGTGAAGGTGAACACTCAGAGAAGAATGATGACAACACAGGAGAGTCTGAAATCACATCTGTACCACCTGCAAACAATGAGAAAGGTAATATTTTAATGAAAATGTCATTGTAGAGTTACATAGATTTTAACAGCAATATATTTCAATCAGGAGAGACTTTGTTTCAGATATGCAAACATTTATTTGTAAATACAAATGCAAAGTAAAAAAAAAAAACTTTTGGAGATTAGACTCCATTGAAAAAGCTATACATATATATATATATATATATATATATATATATATATATATATATATATATATATATATATATATGAGAGAGAGAGAGAGAGTGAGAGAGAGAGAGAGAGAGAGAGAGAGAGGTTTAGAAAAACCCAGCATATCCCGCGATGAAGTCTAGACATTGGTGGTGGCGACTAAAACCCGAAGAGCGGACGAAAACCAAACAGGTTCCATCAGCCGGAAGAAGTCCGAGAACCCCGTGGCTAACTAATGAAGCTAATGTGATATTTGCTGGCTTTGACCCTTCAACAGGAGAGGCTGATGAAGTTAAAGACGTCAGCGATGAAAGCAGCAGTAACGTGACTGAGGGGTCGATGGAGGAGAGGGACACAGTGAAGGACACAAGTCCAACCTCTCAGACTGTTCCAACAGACACCAAAGAACGTGAGAATGACCTTATTGTCTTTTATTGTTGCATTGCATTTCTGCAAAATTAAAGTAAAAAATAAACACACTATCTGTAATTGATGAAGAGGAGATGCATCTTGCTGAACAATTAACTTTTCAATACTTTTAGTATTCTATCTTCTATTCTGTATTGATGAATCAGTATTAACAATCTAATAGTGTCATTTATAATACTATATCAGTCTCAGGGAGCATTTTACTGCAGGACAAGTAGGCTACTTTTATTAAAAATGATTTTGAATGAGAACCTGTTCTTGAAATGAAGCATTTTCTTTCATCACTTGAAAGTAATGTAAAACAAAACAAAGAGAGTACAGAATAATCAAATAGCGTCTATCCAAACACTACTGTCCACCTGGTCACACCATCAAATATTTGTCTTTACAATACACACTGACATCTTCTTACATGTTACAGCCCTCACATACATGTCTCTGTCATTATAATATCTGTCCTCACTTTGTCTGTTTATTTGTGTCCACCTCTCAGTCTGACCAAGTACATCACGTACAGTATATATGTACCTCCAGTACTCCCTTCTGTATGAGCAGGCTATTGTCCCTCTATGATGTCTGCCTGGTCCATGTAACTGTGGTAGCTGAAGCTCAGTACCCCCCCCCCCCCAGCTGTGTACAGTTGTTGATGGCTGAGAAGTTGCATCTCCAAACCAAATTTGACAACAAGTTGAACCAAGATTTGAAGATGAAGATTTTACATATAAGGATTTACAAAATAAGGAAGTGTTAAACACGTCTTGAGAGTTATACAGATCATTATAAAAACACTTTAGTCCACATTGATCCCAGAGGCTAACGCAGAGCATCACTGGATCATTTGAGGATACAGTTGTACTTAAACATTTGACTTTTGTTCGAGAGCAACAAGAAATGCATTAACTGTTGTGTGAAAAACACCTTTTGCTTTGAGTGCACACAGTGTTTTAAGAAATCCCGATTTGTATTTAATGTTTGTGCAAAAGCAACTGAGAAGAACTATAAAACTTCAATGTTTCATTCTGGCCTAAATGTTATATTGTGGTGATATTGTGTGGTAAAATTGCCTCAAGAATTTTTTTAAAGGTCCCATGGCATGAAAATTTCACTTTATGAGTTTTTTTTTAACATTAATATGAGTTCCCCCAGCCTGCCTATGGTCCCCAATTGGCTTCAAATGGTGATAGGTGTAAACCGAGCCCTGGGTATCCTGCTCTGCCTTTGAGAACATGAAAGCTCAGATGAGCCGTTCTGGAATCTTGCTCCTTATGAGGTCATGAGGAGCAAGGTTACCTCCCCTTTCTCTACTTTGCCCGCCCAGAGAATTTGGCCAACCCATGAGAGAGAGACATCATGGCTTTCAAACGAGCAAAGTGGCAGTTGGTCAAGGCCACACCCCCACCCTCAACCTTGCCCCCCCTCTCTCCTCCTCAATAGCTATAGACACAGAAATGGCACGTTCTGAGTAAAGCTCATTGTGGGACTGGCTCTAGTGGCTGTAATTCTGCACCAAGGCTGAATTTCGGCAAAGAGACATCAGATATAGTATTAGGGGACCACTAAGATTTATATAAAAGCATCCAAAGAGCACCATGTCATGGGACCTTTAAGCCAACACTGAAATGTATAAAATATAATGAACATAGGACGGTTAGCTAATCCAATGTTTTTTATTTTGATCCTGTTAAATCTGTGTTTCTCATGTAACTCTGCAGTAGAGGAGTTGGAGGAAAATGCACCTGATAAAAAGGTAAAGATGAGATTGTTTCACCTTCATCAGTGATCATTATTATAGAGCAGCATCTGTTTTCTAAAACTAACTCTATTGTCTGAAGTTAGTCAGATCAGATTTGAAGTCTCACACCTGAATAAACACTTCTTCACAGACAAACATTTAAACTGGGCATATCATTTGACCCTGTTTTTATTTTTCTAGTCTTTTACTGAATTGGTGCATCACTGTGTGATATTGATTTGTGTGTTGTACATTCATCTTGTTGCTGTTTTCTTGGCTCTCTTACTAATGAAGACATTCTTAATCTCAGGTGCTCTAACCAGGTGAACTAAAGGTTAAATGAAATGATCTGTTTTCTTAGTGTGATCCAGTGAATGAACCTGGTGAAGGTGAACACTCAGAGAAGAATGATGACAACACAGGAGAGTCTGAAATCACATCTGTACCACCTGCAAACAATGAGAAAGGTAATATTTTAATGAAAATGTCATTGTAGAGTTACATAGATTTTAACAGCAATATATTTCAATCAGGAGAGACTTTGTTTCAGATATGCAAACATTTATTTGTAAATACAAATGCAAAGTAAAAAAAAAAAACTTTTGGAGATTAGACTCCATTGAAAAAGCTATACATATATATATATATATATATATATATATATATATATATATATATATATATATATATATATATATATATATATATATATATATAGAGAGAGAGAGAGAGAGAGAGAGAGAGTGAGAGAGAGAGAGAGAGAGAGAGAGAGAGGTTTAGAAAAACCCAGCATATCCCGCGATGAAGTCTAGACATTGGTGGTGGCGACTAAAACCCGAAGAGCGGACGAAAACCAAACAGGTTCCATCAGCCGGAAGAAGTCCGAGAACCCCGTGGCTAACTAATGAAGCTAATGTGATATTTGCTGGCTTTGACCCTTCAACAGGAGAGGCTGATGAAGTTAAAGACGTCAGCGATGAAAGCAGCAGTAACGTGACTGAGGGGTCGATGGAGGAGAGGGACACAGTGAAGGACACAAGTCCAACCTCTCAGACTGTTCCAACAGACACCAAAGAACGTGAGAATGACCTTATTGTCTTTTATTGTTGCATTGCATTTCTGCAAAATTAAAGTAAAAAATAAACACACTATCTGTAATTGATGAAGAGGAGATGCATCTTGCTGAACAATTAACTTTTCAATACTTTTAGTATTCTATCTTCTATTCTGTATTGATGAATCAGTATTAACAATCTAATAGTGTCATTTATAATACTATATCAGTCTCAGGGAGCATTTTACTGCAGGACAAGTAGGCTACTTTTATTAAAAATGATTTTGAATGAGAACCTGTTCTTGAAATGAAGCATTTTCTTTCATCACTTGAAAGTAATGTAAAACAAAACAAAGAGAGTACAGAATAATCAAATAGCGTCTATCCAAACACTACTGTCCACCTGGTCACACCATCAAATATTTGTCTTTACAATACACACTGACATCTTCTTACATGTTACAGCCCTCACATACATGTCTCTGTCATTATAATATCTGTCCTCACTTTGTCTGTTTATTTGTGTCCACCTCTCAGTCTGACCAAGTACATCACGTACAGTATATATGTACCTCCAGTACTCCCTTCTGTATGAGCAGGCTATTGTCCCTCTATGATGTCTGCCTGGTCCATGTAACTGTGGTAGCTGAAGCTCAGTACCCCCCCCCCCCAGCTGTGTACAGTTGTTGATGGCTGAGAAGTTGCATCTCCAAACCAAATTTGACAACAAGTTGAACCAAGATTTGAAGATGAAGATTTTACATATAAGGATTTACAAAATAAGGAAGTGTTAAACACGTCTTGAGAGTTATACAGATCATTATAAAAACACTTTAGTCCACATTGATCCCAGAGGCTAACGCAGAGCATCACTGGATCATTTGAGGATACAGTTGTACTTAAACATTTGACTTTTGTTCGAGAGCAACAAGAAATGCATTAACTGTTGTGTGAAAAACACCTTTTGCTTTGAGTGCACACAGTGTTTTAAGAAATCCCGATTTGTATTTAATGTTTGTGCAAAAGCAACTGAGAAGAACTATAAAACTTCAATGTTTCATTCTGGCCTAAATGTTATATTGTGGTGATATTGTGTGGTAAAATTGCCTCAAGAATTTTTTTAAAGGTCCCATGGCATGAAAATTTCACTTTATGAGTTTTTTTTTAACATTAATATGAGTTCCCCCAGCCTGCCTATGGTCCCCAATTGGCTTCAAATGGTGATAGGTGTAAACCGAGCCCTGGGTATCCTGCTCTGCCTTTGAGAACATGAAAGCTCAAATGAGCCGTTCTGGAATCTTGCTCCTTATGAGGTCATGAGGAGCAAGGTTACCTCCCCTTTCTCTACTTTGCCCGCCCAGAGAATTTGGCCAACCCATGAGAGAGAGACATCATGGCTTTCAAACGAGCAAAGTGGCAGTTGGTCAAGGCCACACCCCCACCCTCAACCTTGCCCCCCCTCTCTCCTCCTCAATAGCTATAGACACAGAAATGGCACGTTCTGAGTAAAGCTCATTGTGGGACTGGCTCTAGTGGCTGTAATTCTGCACCAAGGCTGAATTTCGGCAAAGAGACATCAGATATAGTATTAGGGGACCACTAAGATTTATATAAAAGCATCCAAAGAGCACCATGTCATGGGACCTTTAAGCCAACACTGAAATGTATAAAATATAATGAACATAGGACGGTTAGCTAATCCAATGTTTTTTATTTTGATCCTGTTAAATCTGTGTTTCTCATGTAACTCTGCAGTAGAGGAGTTGGAGGAAAATGCACCTGATAAAAAGGTAAAGATGAGATTGTTTCACCTTCATCAGTGATCATTATTATAGAGCAGCATCTGTTTTCTAAAACTAACTCTATTGTCTGAAGTTAGTCAGATCAGATTTGAAGTCTCACACCTGAATAAACACTTCTTCACAGACAAACATTTAAACTGGGCATATCATTTGACCCTGTTTTTATTTTTCTAGTCTTTTACTGAATTGGTGCATCACTGTGTGATATTGATTTGTGTTGTACATTCATCTTGTTGCTGTTTTCTTGGCTCTCTTACTAATGAAGACATTCTTAATCTCAGGTGCTCTAACCAGGTGAACTAAAGGTTAAATGAAATGATCTGTTTTCTTAGTGTGATCCAGTGAATGAACCTGGTGAAGGTGAACACTCAGAGAAGAATGATGACAACACAGGAGAGTCTGAAATCACATCTGTACCACCTGCAAACAATGAGAAAGGTAATATTTTAATGAAAATGTCATTGTAGAGTTACATAGATTTTAACAGCAATATATTTCAATCAGGAGAGACTTTGTTTCAGATATGCAAACATTTATTTGTAAATACAAATGCAAAGTAAAAAAAAAAAACTTTTGGAGATTAGACTCCATTGAAAAAGCTATACATATATATATATATATATATATATATATATATATATATATATATATATATATATATATATATATATATATATATGAGAGAGAGAGAGAGAGTGAGAGAGAGAGAGAGAGAGAGAGAGAGAGGTTTAGAAAAACCCAGCATATCCCGCGATGAAGTCTAGACATTGGTGGTGGCGACTAAAACCCGAAGAGCGGACGAAAACCAAACAGGTTCCATCAGCCGGAAGAAGTCCGAGAACCCCGTGGCTAACTAATGAAGCTAATGTGATATTTGCTGGCTTTGACCCTTCAACAGGAGAGGCTGATGAAGTTAAAGACGTCAGCGATGAAAGCAGCAGTAACGTGACTGAGGGGTCGATGGAGGAGAGGGACACAGTGAAGGACACAAGTCCAACCTCTCAGACTGTTCCAACAGACACCAAAGAACGTGAGAATGACCTTATTGTCTTTTATTGTTGCATTGCATTTCTGCAAAATTAAAGTAAAAAATAAACACACTATCTGTAATTGATGAAGAGGAGATGCATCTTGCTGAACAATTAACTTTTCAATACAGAAATCATTATTGCAAATAAATATCAACTAAATATGCTAAAGCTGGAATAGTTAACTGACCAAATGATGTATTTTATGTTTATTTGTTGATCCTTCAGAGGAGGTTAACCTTTAGGTTGGAAACCACTGGATTCTAACTGTGTATAAAGTAATGAAAACTAGCTCCACCTCAACCAGCTTCAACAAGAAAATGCCTCTTCTATATTGATGTATCAGTATTAACAATCTAATAGTGTCATTTATAATACTATATCAGTCACAGGGAGCATTTTACTGCAGGACAAGTAGGCTACTTTTATTAAAAATGATTTTGAATGAGAAGCTTTTCTTGAAATGAGGCATTTTCTTTCATCACTTGAAAGTAATGTAAAACAAAACAAAGAGAATACAAAATAATCAAATAGCGTCTATCCAAACACTACTGTCCACCTGGTCACACCATCAAATATTTGTCTTTACAATACACACTGACATCTTCTTACATGTTACAGCCCTCACCTACATGTCTCTGTCATTATAATATCTGTCCTCACTTTGTCTGTTTATTTGTGTCCACCTCTGTCTGACCGATATCGCGTACAGTATATTTGTACATACTCCCCTCTATGATGTCTGCCTGGTCCATGTAACTGTGGTAGCTGAAGCTCAGTACCCCCCCAGCTGTGTACAGTTGTTGATGGCTGAGAAGTTGCATCTCCAAACCAAATTTGACAACAAGTTGAACCAAGATTTGAAGATGAACATTTTACATATAAGGATTTACAAAATAAGGAAGTGTTAAACACGTCTTGAGAGTTATACAGATCATTATAAAAACACTTTAGTCCACATTAATAATAATAATAATAATAATAATAAATTGAATTTATATAGCGCTTTTCATAGACTCAAAGTCGCTTTACAGGGAGCTAGATTAGAAGGTAAAGCAAAACAGGACAATACCAGACAAAACAAAACAAAGCAAAAGAAAACAAGACAAAGCAAAACAAGATTCAGTCACAGAAGAAAAGGGAGGGGGGCAGGGGGCTACGGATAGGCAGAGGTGAAGAGATAGGTCTTGAGGCGGGACTGGAAGATGGTGAGGGACTCAGAGGTGCGGATCTCTTGGGGGAGGGAGTTCCAGAGCCTGGGAGCTGCCCTGGAGAAGGTTCTGTCCCCAAAACTGCGGAGTTTGGACTTGTGGATGCAGAAGAGACTGGCTGAGGTGGATCTGAGGGACCGTGAGGGTTGGTAGGGGGACAGGAGGTCAGTGAGGTATGAGGGGGCCAGATGGTGGAGGGCTTTGTAGGTGAGGACCAGGATTTTGTAGGTGATCCGGTGGGAGATAGGAAGCCAGTGGAGTTGTTTTAGGACTGGAGTGATGTGGTGCCAAGATTTGGAGCGGGTGATGAGTCGGGCAGCTGCGTTCTGGACTAGTTGGAGGCGGTTGATGTTGGTAGAGCTGATGCCGAGGAGAAGTGAGTTACAGTAGTCCAGTTGGGAGGAGATGAAGGCCTGAATGAGTCTTTCAGCAGCGGGGGGTGTGAGAGAGGGTCTGATTTTGGCGATGTTGCGGAGGTGAAAGAAGGAGGTTTTGATGACATGGCGGATGTGGGGCTCAAGGGAGAGGGTGGAATCAAAGATCACGCCAAGGTTTCGGGCCTGGGGAGATGGGGAGACAATGGTGCCGTCAATGATGAGAGTGGGGTTATTGGTTTTGCTGAGTGTGGATTTGGAGCCAATGAGAAGGAATTCTGTTTTATCACTGTTGAGTTTGAGGAAGTTGTGTTGCATCCCGATTTTAATAGCTGACAGGCAGGAGTTGATGTGGGAGAGGGGAGGATTGAGGGGGGATTTGGTGCTAAGGTAGATCTGGGTGTCATCGGCGTAGCAGTGGAAGTCCAGGTTGAAGTGGCGGAGTATCTGACCAAGGGGGAGGATGTAGATGATGAAGAGGAGGGGGCCGAGTACGGAGCCTTGGGGAACGCCTTGAGTGACTGTGGCTGTGGCAGAGGTGTGGTTATGAAGAGAGATGAAGTGTGATCTGTTGGAGAGGTAGGAGTGGAGCCAGCTGAGTGCAGTACCTTCGATACCAAGGTCTTTGAGTCTGGTGAGCAGGATGTTATGGCTCACGGTATCGAAGGCTGCACTCAGGTCGAGGAGGATGAGGATGTTGAGGGAACCGGTGTCAGCAGAGGTGAGGAGGTCATTGAGGACTTTCAGAAGAGCGGTTTCTGTGCTATGGAGAGGGCGAAAACCAGATTGGAGGGGTTCAAATAGGTTATTAGTATGAAGATGGGTTTGTAGCTGTGAGGCGACTATACATTGATCCCAGAGGCTAACGCAGAGCATCACTGGATCATTTGAGGATACAGTTGTACTTAAACATTTGACTTTTGTTCGAGAGCAACAAGAAATGCATTAACTGTTGTGTGAAAAACACCTTTTGCTTTGAGTGCACACAGTGTTTTAAGAAATCCCGATTTTTATTTAATGTTTGTGCGAAAGCAACTGAGAAGAACTATAAACCTTCAATGTTTCATTCTGGCCTAAATGTTATATTGTGGTGATATTGTGTGGTAAAATTGCCTCAAGAATTTTTTTAAAGGTCCCATGGCATGAAAATTTCACTTTATGAGTTTTTTTTAACATTAATATGAGTTCCCCCAGCCTGCCTATGGTCCCCAATTGGCTTCAAATGGTGATAGGTGTAAACCGAGCCCTGGGTATCCTGCTCTGCCTTTGAGAACATGAAAGCTCAGATGAGCCGTTCTGGAATCTTGCTTGTTATGAGGTCATAAGGAGCAAGGTTACCTCCCCTTTCTCTGCTTTGCCCGCCCAGAGAATTTGGCCAACCCATGAGAGAGAGACATCATGGCTTTCAAACGAGCAAAGTGGCAGTTGGTCAAGGCCACACCCCCACCCTCCACCTTGCCCCCCCTCTCTCCTCCTCAATAGCTATAGACACAGAAATGGCACGTTCTGAGGAAAGCTCATTGTGGGACTGGCTCTAGTGGCTGTAATTCTGCACCAAGGCTGAATTTCGGCAAAGAGACATCAGATATAGTATTAGGGGACCACTAAGATTTATATAAAAGCATCCAAAGAACACCATGTCATGGGACCTTTAAGCCAACACTGAAATGTATAAAATATAATGAACATAGGACGGTTAGCTAATCCAATGTTTTTTATTTTGATCCTGTTCAATCTGTGTTTCTCATGTAACTCTGCAGTAGAGGAGTTGGAGGAAAATGCACCTGATAAAAAGGTAAAGATGAGATTGTTTCACCTTCATCAGTGATCATCATTATAGAGCAGCATCTGTTTTCTAAAACTAACTCTATTGTCTGAAGTTAGTCAGATCAGATTTGAAGTCTCACACCTGAATAAACACTTCTTCACAGACAAACATTTAAACTGGGCATATAATTCGACCCTGTTTTTATTTTTCTAGTCTTTTACTGAATTGGTGCATCACTGTGTGATATTGATTTGTGTGTTGTACATTCATCTTGTTGCTGTTTTCTTGGCTCACTTACTAGGTGAACTAAAGGTTAAAGTCCCAGTGTGTAACGTTTGTAACTGTTTATTATGAAAATCTATATTGCCCTTCACAAAATTGTCCTCTTTTATGAATATTGACCACCACCATCAATTTCAAGTATTCATATTGGCTTGACATTTTACATTTGCGCTTACATGAACTGGGGTAGATGCATAGACAATTAAAGAAGTGGACTAACAGATCCTGTTGCTCGACGGAGATAGAAGCACTTTTCCGGTGATGGCTGAGCGTTACTGCGCAGCTGCAAACTGAGCTTGATGACGTAGATGTGACGTGAGCAACGTGTCTGAACGTTGTAAGTCTTCTGGTAGCTGTGCCAAGAGAAATCTCAATCATTCCCAATCTTGCAGAGACGGAGAGTGTAGGTATATGTAAGGAGATAGCATAGGCACAGATTAATTATTGCTAACTAAAATGCTAGTTAACATTAGTAATTAAACAGTAATGTAAGTCAAAACTGCCTGCGAGCTTCTCCTGTACTGTACGGTAATTCCTCTACTATGCGACAGTAAGTTGCGTGGTTATGACACAATTGTTAGCCTAGTTTTATAAAAACGTCTGCTACGGAGCCATAATGTGAGGTACAAGGTAATGGAGCCTTTTATATATGTTGTGTTTCTTTAGAAATAAACAATGGACAAATGAAGTCTTTAAACATTTCAGATGTAAAGTTATTGGCTGTCAAAGTGACGCCAAAATCAGTCAATGGAATGCTAACGGGGGGTGATGGCCTATTACCATCAAAATGGCGCCATTCAAAATTCAAATTTCAGGAACAGGTGTCTTCTTCTTCGCCCAGAATAAGAAAACAAGTATTGAAAAGAGCAAGAGACCGGCGTCATCAAAAAAAAAGAGTGAACCAAATCCCAACCAGTTAATTATCCTCCGCGCTGCAGTCTCTTTTTTTTCTCTCTCTCCTTTCTGTCGGGTGGTGCGCGTGCCCGCTCGTGGTGTGAAGCGTGCTTCTGTGCCACTGTCCGACATGCACTCCCAACAACCACGGCTGATTGACGGCATTTAGTACACTTTCACTTTTTGAAGCGAGGCGGCTAACGTAGCTGCAATACGTACATTCAACTGCGTGGCGAGAGAGAATTGATTGTGATACATGATCTCAACACTAGTAATTCTTACACAATGTAGCTTTAAATGAAATGATCTGTTTTCTTAGTGTCGTCCAGTGAAGGAACCTGGTGAAGGTGAACACTCAGAGAAGAATGATGACAACACAGGAGGAGAGTCTGGTGCAAATAATGTGAAAGGTAATAGTTTTTAGGGATATATATTTTGTGTGCAAAAGAGTTAAATCTTGTGGATCAGTGAACTCTGAATATACACGTAATTGTTCCACATACATCTTATTAATCTGCAATAGTTAACTGATCAAAACAATGTTCTTACATTATCCTGCAGTAGACAAGTTCGAGGAGAGTGCAGCTAATTCAGTTGTAAAGGTGAGATATTTTTGGTCTTTAATAGTCATACCACAGTGTTTCATTTTTTGATGCTATTAATTTTCATCTCAATTGTAGCTAAAAATTTGCCTTTTTAATTTTAGAATAAACCAAGTTTGACTCCATGAACTATCTGGTTGGACACATTGATCAATTAAAATACTTGGTATTAAATTATATTAAATTAGTTCTATTTCTATTTTTTTAGTCTGAATAGTATTCCACTGTCTATTTTTTAACTTGATGTACCTAATCTCAATAGTTCTGACCTGGTTAACTAATGTTAAATGAAATTATTTGTTCACTTAGCACAATCTAGGGGATAAATCTGGTGATGTTGAACAATCAAAGAATGATGACAACACAGCAGGAGAATCTGAAATAAGGCCTGTCCAAAGTGCAACAGCTGATGAAGGTAACATTTTAATAAATACTTTAATAGTACAATAACATGAACAACTCAAGAATAGACATAATAGACATAAACAAATTGCTTACAGTGAACATTACTATTAGAAATTGCTCAGACCCTTTTCTAATGCAGTTCATCATTTTGCTGCAGGTAGCTCAGATATAGATACAAGTGGAAACAAGGAGGTAAGAATACTTCATTTACAAAACCTTAAGACTATTCACTGTATATCCCATTGTATTGTATGCTCATATTCTGCATAGAGTACATGTTTATTTACTTACTTGCAGCAGTCAGTGGAGATTTCTGAAGAGATCAACAAGAAAAAAGAATATCAAAGAGAAACACTGTTTGCCAGACTTCACCTTCAAGACAAACAGAAGTTGACACCAACAGATTTTCTTAAAATAGGTCCACCTGTGAAACAGGACCATGTCACATCTGAGAAAGATCTCGCTCATACTTTTCTTCAGAGGTTGTTGATGTTAGACTACAGAGCCAGATATATTCCTGTAATACAAGACAGTCCTGAGGTGAGTCATTCAAAACCTGATCCAGTGTCTGACACTGTTGAGACAGATGATGATGAATTTGATGCTTTTTGCAGCACAACTGTAGACTGTGATCAATCAAAACAGACTCATGTGCATCCAATGGATGTTCAAATGGCAGTATTTCACTGCTCAGACAGTTTTTTTAAGCAGAACATGATTACAAAGCTATCACAATGTCAGTACGCTTTACCTTTGCTTGTTCCTGACCCAGTCACAATGGAAATCAACTGTCCTCTGTGGACATTCAGACAAATAAGAAAAAGCTGGAAGATAACCAAAATCAAAGATAATTCAAACATTGTCACCATGAAGAGTTTGCCCATCTGCAAAGCTGAGACACCCATGGTGTCATTTCTCCGCCTGGGTTCACTATCTCTGTCTAAATCTCAGCTGATGAACACTTTGATCAACGACCGTCACGACACCTTCTTCCACAGAAACTGTCCAGGTAGCACCAAGTCTCGTCATCTGATGGATGGTGTGGCAGAGATTGCCTGGTACTGCCCTGCTGGAAAACCCAATGATGCATTCACTGACTGCATTGCCTTCTGTAATCTTCATGGTGATGCTCTGCAGCTTGAAAAACAGCGTGACATACTGATGGAAAAATCTTCAGTCAATGTCGTTCTTGTACCAACTCTGAAAAAAGGTGACAAAAGTTCTGCAGTCATCTCAGACCTTTACAGGTCTCAGAAGCATCTCATTTGTCTAATGATTGATGACAATTGTGGTACTGTTGAGACAAAAAGGGGAAAATACAAAATGGGTCTTAAGGACAGAAGCCAGTCAGATGTTTCTGAAGAGCTGAAAAAAGTCATTGGAAGAATCTTGTCTGGACCACATGCATCCTTCCAGCTTGAAAGCATGACTGAGGTCTCTGGAATCAGAGTGGATGAAGATGACACAGTCTGCCAAAAAGGGAAATCTGATGCAATGAAAATTGTGAAGTTGCTTCAGGGGATGAAAGTTTCAAAGATCAAAGATGCATTTCTCCCGTGTCAAGGCCAACTGTGGCATAAGTGGTGCAGAATAAACAAAGAACGGTATCACCTCAAAGGACACATTGAGAAGGAGAAATGTCAAAAGCAACAGGAACTGATGCAAATACGACAAGATCAATGCACTGCTTCTTGTAGTGAACTGATGAAGTTGTTCATTAAAAGCCTCTCATCTTTGCCATCAACAGACAAAGAGTATTTTCTGAAGTGGACTCAGATCTTAATAGATGCCCTCTCCACAGATGATCTTACTTCAATTCTACAAAGCTATGATGAAAAGTGGTCTGAGGTCTTGGCTTTGAAGAAGAAGCATGACAAATCTGATCTGTTAATAAATAAGCAAACTGAACTTGATCAAATATCAACAAAACTACAGTCAGCAACTTTTGGCTTGGAGCACATCTTTAGAGAAATGGGACAGATCTATGAAGCACATGCATCTCTGCAGGAACAGACAAAGAGGGGACAGCCTGACTGGTCTAAATACCCTGAGCTGGCTGCGGAGCTGATGATATCAGGACACCCAATGGAGCTGATGGATGGTGATGCAGGTCATGTGCCTTTGACTTGGATCTGTAGTCTTTTAGATGAAGTCATAAAGAAACTGGGCAACAAGAGAGTTTTTGTTTTGTCTGTTTTAGGCGTACAAAGCAGTGGAAAATCAACAATGATGAATGCCATGTTTGGGTTACAGTTTGCAGTGAGTGCTGGCAGGTGCACCAAGGGTGCTTTCATGCAGCTGGTCAAAGTGTCAGAGGAGATCAAGAAAGACTTTCAGTTTGACTATGTTCTAGTGGTTGACACTGAAGGACTGCGTGCTCTTGAGTTGGAAGGTAACACCACCCTTCACCACGACAATGAACTGGCAACATTTGTTGTTGGTCTGGGAAACATGACACTGATCAACATCTTTGGAGAGAATCCAGCTGAGATGCAAGATGTTCTGCAGATTGTTGTTCAGGCGTTCATGAGGATGAAGAAAGTTAAACTTTCTCCAAGTTGTGTGTTTGTTCACCAGAATGTTACAGATATTGCAGCTGCAGAGAAAAACTTGGATGGAAAGAGACGGCTGCAAGAAAAACTGGACCAGATGGCCCAACTAGCAGCCAAAGAAGAGGTCTGTGATGCTGAGTGCTTCAGTGACGTCATTGCTTTTGATGTGCAGAAAGATGTGAAATACTTTGCCCAACTATGGGAGGGAAGTCCACCTATGGCTCCTCCAAATCCAGGTTACAGTGAGAGCATCCAAGAGCTGAAGACCTTCATCCTCTCTAAAGCTTCACAGTCTTCTGGGATTTCTCTCTCACAATTCAAAAGCAAAATTCATGACCTGTGGAATGCCCTGATGAATGAAAACTTTGTTTTCAGTTTCAAAAACACACTTGAAATTGCAGTGTACAGAAAACTTGAGGTCCAGTATTGGAACTGGACCTGGGCCCTGAGGAGCAACATGTTGACCATTGAGAACGGGCTTCATACCAGAATTGAAAATGGAGAACTTGACGAGGTCGAACTCAATTATCTTCATAAAGAAATGAACGAAACCTACGAAGAAATCAAAAAAGCAATGACAACATACTTTGATGATGACAGAGACAAAGAAATGTTGGTTCAGTGGCGAGGACGATTTGAAAACAAAATCAAGGAGTTTCATGATGAACAAGTGAGAGGAGTTAAAAGGAAACTGGATGAAGTCATCCAGCAGAAGAGTGCTTGTAAAAAGCTGGATGATAAGAAGACCGAGTTTGAGAACAAGCTGCTACAAAAGAGCAAAGAGCTCGCTCATCAGTTAAAGGACAAGGCAAAAGATGAAGAGCAACTTAAGAAGCACTTCAACTCTGTCTGGAGTGGCTGGGTTAGGGAACTAACTGCAGAGATAAAACCTATTGAGGACATCAAATATGAAGAAGATCAGTCAACTATTCTTCAGGAGCTTGGTTTTGAAAGGTCTCTTATAGCTGAATCCAAAAGAAGTGGAACATATAAAAAAATATCAGAGGTTGGTGATTACAGTCATTATGTATCTCTCACAAAGCACCAAGAGCTGTGTAACACAGGCCAACAATCTCAAAGTCATGAGAAGAGAAAGGGCAACAAAAAAAATCGTAAAGGCAGAAAACAACAAAGAACATGTTCAGACCAAGAAACAGATACATTATATTCAAAAACAACTGCATTTTTTACAAAAGCAATACATTACTTTAAGGGGTATTTTGGGTATGAAGAACAGCGATTGATCAGATCCCTCATTGACGATGTTGAAAAACAGTCGCTTGATGATATTAAGAGCAAACCTGTCGCTACAAGAGGCTACAGTCCAAATTACTTGAGAGAAATGGCCTACAATGTGAAAAAAAAGGTGACAGAATTTGAATCAAAGAGGAAATATGCTCTAAAGAAGGAGTTTACAGTTGATCTCATACTGTATGTGTTTCACAGAGCAGAGAGTTGGCTTTCAGAGTCCCACAAGAAATTTAAAGGAAACAATGATGCACGCAGTTACGTAGAAAGCAAGAAAATGCAATATAACAACATTTTCAGAAGCTTCTGCAAAGGAAACTCATCTGCTGTTGTGCTTGGAGAACTGATGTGTGAAAAACTGAAGGTTTCCACTGTTGAGGCAGTCTGTAACAAGACTGCCATCGATCTCGCTGGAGAAATGATGTGCACTTTCCCAGCATTCAGTGGGAACAGGCTGAACTTGGAGAAACATTTGTTAAAGTCACTGGCTGAGAAAGAAGACTTTGATGGTTTTATCACCTACATCCGGCACCCAAGGAACCAAGTAGAGGCCTTTATAAAAGAGGAAGTACAGAAATACATCTTCACAGACAACAAAGATAAAGCACGGAGTATACTCAAGAAAAATGCTCAAGACATCAAAACACTTCTGAGTCGAGCTTTATTTACTGCTACAGATAAAGTCAAAGAACAAACAGGAGACCCAGACATGTGGGTGAAGATATTTTCCACTTTGTTAAAAGATCAGCTAACATTCAACACCTTCTGTTGTCAAAACTTCAGTGACATAAACAATTTTGACTTTCTTAAAGAGGAGACAGAGAAAGGCCTTGTATCTGTCATAGAGGAAGTGAGCAGCCTCTCACTGGATAAGATGGAGGAATTCAGGATGAAGCCTGATCAGATCCTCATCGATCAGCTGTGTAACTGTTGCTGGGTAACGTGTCCATTCTGTGCAGCTGTTTGTACCAACACATTGGAAGATCACAGTCCTGATGACCACAGCGTGCCCTTTCATCGATCTGCTGCAGTCAATGGTGTTCACTACAGAAACACAGAGATACTGAGTGTTGAGTTCTGCACGACAAGAGTTGCAAGTGATGGAAGTTTTTACCCTGATCAAGTTTCAGAAGAGCTCTTTCCCTTTAAACAGTACCGAAATGCTGGCCCACGGTTTGTTAACTGGAGAATCACCCCTGATGAGTCTAAGCTGAAATATTGGACATGGTTTGTGTGGCGATTTCAGAAGCAACTGGAAGATCACTATAGATTAAAATTCCAGGACAAAGGGGAAATTCCTAGTGAGTGGAAAACACACAAAGAAGAAGCTATTAAAAGTCTGGATGAAATGTTCAAACAACCAAGACCCTACTAAAAATCATGATAGTTCTTTACAAATCAAAGAATAACAAATCAGCGTTTACAGATAAATGATTATTTTAGTAAAGGAAAACACAATATGTAGGTTTAGGATATGTGTTTCTAAGTAATAATAGATTAAAAGGGAAATTAAACAAGACAAAGCCAAATGGGCCAATTTAGCGAAATGGGTCGCTGTTTGATTGAAAGACTTTTATTATTGCATTATTATTTTACAGGATGCACAAAAATTGTATGTGACATTTACAATTACATGAAACTTTATTTCAGGAAAACATTGTCAGATATTATGTAAAAAATATGTTTTTATTTGAACTCTTTTTTTAATACATATTTTGACTGTTTTAGATGTAGATTGCTGTTTAATAATTGGGGTGGGGAATTGATTGGATATAAAAAGAATTCTATTCTATTTTCATTTGATTTTTTTTATGTTGAACTCACTAGAAAGTTATACTGTAACAACATACTCATGTTATCACTTCTGTGTATCAATTTCCAAGATATATATTTTAATTGTTTTTAGAGAGAGTTAGAATATTATAATCAAATTGTTATGTTAAAAAAAAAACACATTACATTTTCTGAAGTTCAACAATATGGAAAGACGTGTTTTTAGAAATGCTGGAATGTTTATACGCCATGTGTTTTCTAAAAATCTCATCTGAAACCATATCAAACTAATATTGTTTTGTATTTTGTATGCTGAAACGTTCTACTTTTGAATTTGAATGTTTATGTTAAGGAATATATCAGCAGTAATTGTTAAAGAATGCTTTATCTTTCCTAAGTATTTGAAATGTTCATCTATGTCACACTAATCTCATTTTAACCAATCTCTTATTATATCCACATTAATATGACTTTTGATGTTTTGTTTAATTACACTTCTGCTCTACCTAAACTCTTCTAATATCCAGAATTATAAAGAATGTCTTTGTGCAAATAATCTGTTGTTTAGTTTAGCTTGTATGTTATCAATGTGCATAATGGGTCATAATGAAAATAAAATACCTTACTATACATATTTACAAAAAAGACTGGATTTCTTACTGATTAGGGTTTTTAGATCCTATGCCATTATACAATTAGGTACTTTTTCATAGTATGATTAGATCTACCTCAGCTCATATGAGGTATTCACTTTGACTGTATTATAATATAATATAAGCAGTCATAAAATATAGAAAATGTGACAAAATACCGTGGGCAGGTGTGTGAGATAGGAAGCCAGGTTCTTCCTCTTCTCCTTTCTCTGTTTGACTCTCCAGACTATTCGCCAGCATTGCTAAACTACAAATAAAACAACTTGTAATTGCAAAAACAGCAATTAGAAGTTATTAGGACTACAGTAAGAAACATAAATTCTTTGCTGCATTTGTCTGCAAAAGTAGAAATTAAATGAAAACATGCAAAGAAGAAAACAAGTAGTCTGCACCTGCTCTGAGATGGTATTTAGGAATGGTTGGTAATTAACCGTCACATTCGTCTGTAAGCATAATTTAAGAAGACTTGCCCAAACTGAGTGATGAGGAGCTGGTATAGAGTCAGCGAACCGAAGAATGATGGGAGCTAATTGTCATTAGTAGCTTTTACATCTTTGTCATTGTTTCCATTTCTCTTTTCATGTGCTCTCAGTTCTTTACACGAGTTTGTCACACATGTTAAAGGAGCATTTTAAACTAGGTATACTGGGCCAATTGGCCATTCATTAGGGCATATTATAATAATTAGGATTTTTCACAATGTACTATACGCGTCTTATTCTTCACAATTTAACGATTCAAGCATTTTTTAAGTGAACATCATTCACTCTTTCCCAGACTGTAGCCGCAGAGTCGAGATTTCTGGCACAACTTCCCAACTTCCAAGGTGCATAGAGAAAGGAAAAAAGGGGGAAATCTCCAGCAACACGTGTAGTATAAAGAACAACTTTATTAACACGTTCCAGCTTGAGGCCTTTTTGTAAATTGCCCAGTGTCAGAGATATCCGCCAAGTTAGAGGAAAAACATTTTTTTTGATTTTGGAGTAAACTGTCCATTGTCAGTCCAGGACAGAAAACTCAGTCCTTCTCTTCAGGGAAGTTTCAGCAGTGGGTTACTTGATTGTTAGATGCTGCCCCCCTGTGGTGAAGGGATTACATTTCTAGACTTAAATTACCTATATTTAACAGCTTGTACTTAAAAGCCCCACATTATTTCCTCTTGATCAGTTTCTTTTTTATATGAATCAGTAGTTTTTAGATGTTTAGATTTTACATTGTGAGTGGGATTTTTGGCAGTCGAAAGCTACAAAAATACATCTCCAAACATGACTGAAGATTGTCGATTTGCATTTTGGGGACTGTCAAGTCAATTCTATCAACATATTTGATTCCAATAATGCTGTCCTACTCAAGGTTGATTTGATTTTTTTAATTCCTTTAAACTGACCAAGAGAGACCGCCTGTAGTGATGATGTCTTCTATCCTGGAGCTGCTCTATGAACAGTGAATGATGTGAGTAATAACAGTCACACAAACACAGTATTACAGTATATTGGGGTATGGGGACTTTTCAGATTTACTCAAAATTAAATAATTCTGATTGTAGCTCATATCTCAAAGAGAAACTCGATGAGGCCATACAGTCTTCATTGTCTGATTCCCAGCTCAAAGGTGTTGACTGTAAGAAAGGATGTTAGGCTGGGCCTACTGTTCAGATCACTATCATAGCAGGATGTCAATTCTGTTTTAGGATGGATTTCCCTCCAAGTGTTGTCTGAGGTTTATACTTTGCAAAGTGACTTAAAGTTGAAAATGTAGCAAAAACATAACTTTAAATTCAACGACGTCACTCTAAAATCCAACTACTAAACATGCCCATAAACATTCTTTGTAAGATAGGCCTACATACATTCTGATTATTGTGGTTCTAAGTTAAGAATGTCTCTAAGATGTTTTCTTCATGTCGTGTCATGAGTTCAGATCATTTCAGTGACTTCAGTGTGTTTTCTTCTTCTGTCTGTTTGCAGGTCTGCAGTCTGGATTTGTCACTCTGCCCCGCCTCTCTCGCATTGACAGACAGTTTTATGATGGAGACGTGAAGAAAGGGTCTCTACCCGACAGTGGTGGCATCAAGCTGACTCGCTCAGACTCCCTCATGTCGTTCACTGTAGACCTCGGTCCTTCCCTTATGACTGAGGTGCTGAGCTTGATTGACAACCCAAGCTGCCTTCAGACGTCCAATCACAGCCAGGCAGCAGGCGAGGAAGAGGAAGGAGAGGACCACAGCTCTCTAACAGAGACGCCTCTGCAGAGCCCTGAGTTGACTTCAACCAACCCTTCCATGAGTAGCAGGTCATTCAGCAGTAACATGAACAACAGGGGGCGCTCTTGTAGCTTTGACAGGGCAGAGCAAGAGGAGGAGAGGAGGTCACTGAGGACTCCAGAAGTGTGCACTGGGTCTCCTCAGAGAGCGGAGCCGGCGATGGAGGCAGAAAGGTTCCAGAGGGCGGCTGACGTGCTGTCTCGTCATTATGGTGGAGGCTCCTTCACAAAGGGAACGAGGATGAGCAACGACACCCCCTCTCCTGCTTCGTCCCAAAGCCGCAAAACACCATATGCCTTTTCTGAAGAGGAGGAAGAGGTCAAAGTCTAGATGTTGAAAGTCTTTCTGAAAGAGAGCAGGAACTTCATTGATTCAATAAAACCATAGAAAGGTTCAAGGAGTCTTTATTATCCCCGAGGGGCAATTCGTTGTGCAGCAATAGAATGCAACATAAACAACACATAGACTATACAGAAAACAAACCCCATCAATAATAGACAAAATAAATACAAACTACACAGACATACACATCTCGCAATGACTTATTTACAAAGCCTATAGCAGCAGGAACAAAAGAGTTTTTATGTCTGTTTGTCCTGCATTTTGGCAGACAGAATCTGCGGCCAGACGGTAACATCTGGAAGAAAGCTTCCAGTGACTGGAATTCTTGGTTTATTTCAGGTCAGGGAGGCTGAACGTTGTGATATTCTGCTCTTCAATAGAAACATGCTTCCTCTTCTCACATAAGGGACGTCAGTGATCAACTACCAGATCCTGGTCTGTATTCAGTTTGATGCTGATCTCGACCCTGGACCTTCCCCTCTCTCTGCACTACGTTGCTGCCGTGATTTTACAGATTGTTTAAACTATTCTAAAAGATAAGTCACTGCATGAGTCTGACACCACACAATGGATTCTTGTCAAGACAAAATATTAATAATGACATTTTAGTTTCATCAGTAACAAAAATGTAAAAGTGAATAAAATATGTCACACCTGCATTAATTATCCTCGTAACAGTCGACTGAATATACCCGGAAACAATGAATTTTGAATGGACTTTGGTTTTTCTATTTTTTCACCATGTACATAATCTCTCACTTCATAATCATGATGTTCAACAGCAAAATGTGTTTTACATAAATAAAGATCTTCAGGTTCAAAGGTCTGAGGCGTCAAGCTGAACCTGGAATTTGGGAAATCAAGTTTTATAACATTTGAGATAAAACTTCTGTAGATTGTAAAAGAATATTGATCACTTCACCCGTTACATGTTGTTTATCAAGCGTTTCTCATTATTAGTTTATCTTTTTCTAAAATGATAAAGCTGATGTAGTAAAGGCCTGAATTCAGATTTCTGCTTCTTTTTTAACATTGTAAACTCAAATCAAAGTCCCTCAACAGCTGTTAAGTTGTGTGAACAGACTTGGTTTTTGCATGAGACCATATACCACTTTACATGAGGGGACAGAAGAGTTAAGTAAGGGTCAGGTAGTTGTGAGGTAAGAAAGATTCATTATTTACTACTTAGTACAATGTATCACTTTACTTGGACGTGAATAAAAACAGCAACTCATCATTAAGTAATGAGTAATTACTAGTCAATAACTGTAATAAAGGAATGAGTTATTAGACTCGTTACTAGTTGACTAGATGACTGATTCATAGTTAATTAGGAACTATTCATGAAGAATGGGGTCAGTATGTCTAGTCACAGATATTAATGAACTAATTATTATGTAATGATAAATTATCTCCCAGTTTGTTCTCATCATTATTAATTTGGCCACAATTTAGCACACTGACCATACACTGTCCAGCATGTTTTAACCTAGTCTTTTTTAATAAGAGACCAAATATTAACAGTAGTGAAGGAATAATTTTGTTGTATACTGGCTTTGGAAAACTATTGCTCCACCTTGTGTACTGAATGATACAGATCGCCACTTATTTGCATGATATTATATCCATTTGTTCACATTGTCACTGGTCATCTAGAGGGTGGCAGTTTGTTTTCATGTCCTTAGTTGGGAAAAAAGTTTAAAGGTTTAAAGGTGTATTGCTGTAAATAAAAGAAAATATGCAAGGTTATTGTGTAAATAACTAAAAGACAATAAGACAGAAAAAGAGAAAATGGCTACGATCCCGACTACGTGGACAAGCAAGACACTACAGGTTCAGGCGTGGCTGAAACCAAGTGATGCAACAGAAATACAACAATGGCGACAGTGGAACCGTCTAACTTCTGGAGTTATCACCATTGTGGGTTTTCCTGTTTTATTGTGTTTATTTGTTCTGTTTCCTTGTAGTTTCACATCTCGTTTTCTGTGTGTGTTTTTCCTGATAGGAGTGATGAAGAAACAGAGTTTAACGTTGTGAAGTGGGTGTAAATCTAAAGAGTTTAATATTTTCTGTCACTGCTTCAGTAAACACAGCCCCTGTGCAATAAAATGCAGTTATCAGTAACCGGGTTACTAGTATTTATCATGTAGCCTAACATTGTGGGAATATGAATAAGTGGATTCCTCTGTGCTCATGTAAACACCATATCCCAAATATGATCATAACAGAGATAAACCTCATGAGTGGGTTATACATGTCCATGTAAACTTATTGTTTTCTTCTGAATTTATAAGGTTTTGGAGGAAAAGAGATCTCTTACTATTTCTTTTAATTTTTTATTACTAATTTAAAACAAACATGCATGCAGAATATCAGTAGATAGAGCTGTCTTTTGTAAATAAACACGCTTTAATAGAGTCTATTATGTTTTGTTGCAAGTGTTCAGTGACAGTCTATTGTGCTGGACTGTTGTTGGATAAATCCAGAAACACCCTCAGCCTGCCAAAACCTCTAAATGGTTTTCCTTGAAGTCACATGGTTTCAAGTAAATCATGAGTTACAGTAGTCACACTTTCAGTTTTGATATTGTTGTTACTGATTTACAAGTCATGTGCATGCAGAGGTTCTCTGCTCCTTATACCTATCATATCAGATTAGATCAGAGCAGGTGGGAGGGGTTTGTGAGGGGAAAACCAATCTCTCTATAGATCTAGTGATAGGGCGGCGACAGGAAAGAGTTCTGACTAGGCAGCCACATCTACACAGACCAGGCAGAGCTAATGAGACATAATAAAAGGTGAGTTTAAACAACAAGTATGTCCAGTATATATTGATTTTGTGTGTAGATCTTCTCAAGCAACTTAAGTTCAATCACGAAAAACTTAATATCAAACATTGTTTGACATTGCACAATAGGAAAGGTGAATAAATATGAGAGGAGTCTTTGGCAATTATATCCCATAGTGACATCATTGATTTAGGTGTTACAGGAATATCTCAGTTGGAGTCTAGACACTGGTGGTGTTAATAAAGGGGTCAAGAGAACCTCATGGGTGCTGGTTTTGATGAAACTAGAGGTGGACAGGTTGGAGGAGGGTTGCATCGATCTGCATCAGTCAACTGTTGGAGTTGGAAGCAGGATAAGGAAGAGAGAGAGAATGTAAATAAATAGAGGAAGCATCAAGATAGAATTTCCTATAAGCTTCATTTTCACCTTTTAAATAAACATGAACTCTTGTAACAGCTGTATCTCTGAAGTAACCCCTGTTTAGTGTTCAGTATGTGCTTGGCAGTGTTTGACAACTGTGACCTTTAAAGCATCGTGAGGGCAGACCGAGAATTAAACAGGCTTTGGGTCTCTCTCTATAGGGTGGGGACAGGAAAGATTTCTGGCAAGGCTCATCTACACAGACCAGGCAGAGCTGAGGACACAAATGGTGAGTTTAAACTATATTTCTGTATGTACAGACTTACAATCTGAGCATGGAGGTTTTTAAAATTCGACAGTTTGACGTTGTGATATTTCTCGATAAGTCTTTGCTGCTCTGACTTGTGTGGAATATATATATATATATATATATATATACACACACACACACGCACGCACACACGGTTTGTATAATTGTGAGGACCCTCAGTGAAAATATGCATTCTGTAGCGTTCTTCCTGACCTTAACCATCCCAGCTAAATGTCTAACCCCGACCTTTAACATAACCATATCCTAAACCTAATTCTAACAGTAACTTTAAGACAAGTCATAACCTTAAAAGTACTTCTTTGAAGTAGTGAGGAATGGCCAAAATGTCCTCATAATATGGTTAATGGTTATTATTTAGGACAAATACAAAGAAAATCATGCATGCATTTGTAATGCCACCTTAGGCCTTGCTGATCAAGACAGAAAAAATGTATTTGCTGTGATATTATATTGTTGTATAGTCTCAATGGTTTCATCATACAGTATGACTCTGTAAAGATGAAGAGATAAGATGGAGGAAGACAACGATGACAACACAGCAGCTGGAGGAGGAAGAGAGTCTGAAACCAAATCTGTACCATCTGCAGCCAATGAGAAAGGTAATATTTAAAACAGTTGATTAACATGAACATTGATTGTATAAGTTATATTTCATTGTTTATTGTGAGGAATTACATTACATTACATGTCATTTAGCTGACGCTTTTATCCAAAGCGACTTACAATTAAGTGCTTTCAACTGTGAAGGTACAAACTCCAGACAACAAGTAGTAAGTGCAAGTACATAGCTTTAAATAAGTAAAGCTACAAAGAGACATATGAAAGCGCAGGTTCAAGATTTCTTTATTTTTTTTTATTTATTTTTTTTATCCGAGGTGTAGTCGGAAGAGATGTGTTTTTAGCCTTCGGCGGAATGTGTGTAGGCTCAGAATTAAATCATATTTAACTAATCATGTGAATATGAGAATAAGTTTAAACTTTTATTTCATCATTGCATTTCTACAAACTATAATTTTGGCAATGCTGTTTCAGTGATTACTGCAGTGTAACATAGTGATCTTATTCTGTTTATTTTGTTTCAGTGATGCCTAAACTCACACTTGTGTTAATTGGTGACAAGAATTCCATTGACATTGGATCAAAAAACATCTTACTTGACCATGACGGACAAACTAACGTGGAACAGTTTTCAACCAAACTGTATGATTTGTGTGGTCGGCACATCTCTGTCATTAACATGCTTGGTCTACAAAACATTGATCAATTCCCTTTGAATCAGGAAATTCATGCAGTTCTCTTACTGTTACCAAATGGTCAGCATACCAGCCATTACAGTTCAGGAATACAGTGGTTAGAAAAAGCTTTTGGTAAAGGATCACTTGCTTATGTAATGACAGTTGTGACTCATAAATCAGGTGAAAACTCTGAAAGTGCCCTGACAGACCTGAGAGCAAACAGCAGTTTTGTTGAAAAAAGATTCCACACATGTACAAGAAGTATGATGGATGAAAAAGAGATAATAACTCTGCTGGAAAAAATAGACATCATGGTCTCTGAAAATGATCACCACTGCTACAGTGGAGTGATATGTGATGAAAAAGAAGAGCAGAAACTACACCTGCTGGACCACAAAGAAGAAACAATGGATTCCTCAGTGCTTCAGCAAAATCAAAGAGGTTAGATTTTAGTAGTTTAACTGTTAAGGCAACTAATTTCAGATAACAAGTTCTCTGAACCCCTGTACAGTACCTGCTCAGCACCAAACAGCAAACAGATACAGTTAGAGACTGAATATTTAGCAGCTAAAGAGTCAGATATTTCTCTCTGGATGTTATAGTATCTAACAACTACCTGGTCCATGTCCAGTGACTGTGGTGCCTACATAAAGCTCAGTATCGCCCCCTGTGGTGGAAATGTGTTTTGACGGCAGAGAAGTTGCATCCCCAAACTAAATTTGAGAATCACGATTTTCGTTTGACGTTTATGCCAAAGCAACTAAGAAAAACTGTAAAAACATACATTTGCAACTTCACAGAGAAGTTGCAAATGTAGTGATGGTTAGCTAATCCTGTATTATTTAAAAAATCATTCAATCTGTTTTTCTCATGTTACTCTGCAGTAGAGGAATTGGAGGAGAATGCAGCTGAAATCAAGGTAAAGATGAGATTGATTCAGCTTCATTAGTGATCATCATTATAGAGCAGCACTGTTTCCTGAGGTTAGTCAGATCAGATTTGAAGTCTTACACCTGAACACTTCTTCACAGATGATCTAAACTGTGCATATCATTTTTTTGTAGTCTTTTACTGAATTGGTGCATCACTGTGTGATATTGATTTTTGTGTTGTACATTTATCTTGTTGCTGTTTTCTTGGCTCTCTTACTAATGAAGACATTCTTAATCTCAGGTGCTCTAACCAGGTGAACTAAAGGTTAAATGAAATGATCTGTTTTCTTAGTGTGATCCAGTGAAGGAACCTGGTGAAGGTGAACACTCAGAGAAGAATGATGACAACATAGGAGGAGAGTCTGGAATCACATCTGTATCATCTGTAAACAATGAGAAAGGTAAAAAAAAATTGGTATATTTAGTTTTTGTGCAGAAGTGAATATACAATTGTTGCACATACATCTTATTAATCTGCAATAGTTAACTGATCAAAACAATGTTATGTTTGATCCTGGTATCTGCTTGTTCTTACATTATCCTGCAGAAGACAAGCTTGAGGAGAGAGCAGCTAATTCAGTTGTAAAGGTGAGATATGTCTGGTCCTTAATAGTCATTGTCATACAACAGTGTTTCTTTTTGTAATGCTATTTATTTCAGCTCAATTTTAGCTAAAGATTGGAGCTAATTGCCTTTTAATTTTAGAATTTGACTCCATGAACTATCTGGTTGGACACATTGATCAGTTAAAAACACTTTATATTACATTATACTATTTTTGGTTTTGTTGTAGTCTGAACAGGTATACCACTGTCTATTTTTGATCTTCATGTACCTAATCTCAATAGTGCTGACCTGGTTAACTAATTTTACATGAAATTATTTGTTCACTTAGCGCAATCTAGGAGATGTACCTGGTGATGTTGGACAATCAAAGAATGATGACAACACAACAGCAGGAGGAGAATCTGAAATAAGGCCTGTACAATCTGCAAAAACTGATGAAGGTAACATTTTAATAAATACTCTAATAGCACAATAACATGAACAACTCAAGAATAGAGCTAGCTACATAAACAAATTGCTTACAGTGAACATTACTATTAAAATTGCTCTGACCCTTTTCTAATGCAGTTCATCATTTTGCTGCAGGTAGCTCAGATATAGATACAAGTGGAAACAAGGAGGTAAGAATACTTAATTTACAAAATCTAAGGCTATTCACTGTATATCCCATTGCATTGTATGTTCATATT
Source organism: Gymnocephalus cernua (assembly GCA_023631565.1). Lineage (NCBI taxonomy): Eukaryota > Metazoa > Chordata > Actinopteri > Perciformes > Percidae > Gymnocephalus > Gymnocephalus cernua. The sequence goes on from CM042441.1 coordinate 5,942,017, forward strand.
TATCATAGAGTACATGTTTATTTACTTATTTGCAGAAGTCAGTGAATATGTCTGAAGATGGATACAATGGATATTGACTGTCCTCTGTGGACATTCAGACAAATAAGAAAAAGCTGGAAGATAACTGAAATCAAAGATAATTCAAACATTGTCACCATGAAGAGTTTGCCCATCTGCAAAGCTGAGACACCCATGGTGTCATTTCTCCGCCTGGGTTCACTATCTCTGTCTAAATCTCAGCTGATGAACACTTTGATCAACGACCGTCACAACATCTTCTTCCATAGAAACTGTCCAGGTAGCACCAAGTCTCGTCATCTGATGGATGGTGTGGCAGAGATTGCCTGGTACTGCCCTGCTGGAAAACTCAATGATGCCTTCACTGACTGCATTGCCTTCTGCAATCTCCATGGTGATGCTCTGAAGATTGAAAAACAGTGTGACATACTGAGTAAAAAATCTTCAGTCAATGTAGTTCTTGTACCAACTCTGAAAAAAGGCGACAAAAGTTCTGCAGTTATCTCAGCCCTGTACAGGTCTTCGAAGCCTCTCATTTGTCTAGTCGTTGATGACAATTGTGGTACTGTTGAGACAAAAAGGGGAAAATACAAAATGGGTCTTAAGAACAGAAGCCAGTCAGATATTTCTGAAGAGCTAAAACAAATAATTGGAGAGATTTTTTCGGGACCCCATGCATCCTTCCAGCTTGAAAGCATGACTGAGGTCTCTGGAATCAGAGTGGATGAAGATGACACAGTCTGCCAAAAAGGGAAATCTGATGCAATGAAAATTGTGAAGTTGCTTCAGGGGATGGACGTTTCAAAGATCAAAGACACATATCTCCCGTGTCAAGGCCAACTGTGGCATAAGTGGTGCAGAAAATACAAAGAACTGTATCACCTCAAAGGACACATTGAGAAGGAGAAATGTCAAAAGGAACAGGAACTGATGCAAATACGACGAGATCAATGCACTGCTTCTTGTAGTGAACCAATGAAGTTGTTCATTAAAAGCCTCTCATCTTTGCTATCAACAGACAAAGAGTATTTTCTGAAGTGGACTCAGATCTTAATAGATGCCCTCTCCACAGATGATCTTACTTCAATTCTCCAAAGCTATGATGAAAAGTGGTCTGAGGTCTTGGCTTTGAAGAAGAAACATGACAAATCTGGTCTGTTAAAAAGAAAGCAAACTGAGCTTGATCAAATATCAACAAAACTACAGTCAGCAACTTTTGGCTTGGAGCACATCTTTAGAGAAATGGGACAGATCTATGAAGCACATGCATCTCTGCAGGAACAAACAAAGAGGGGACAGACTGACTGGTCTAAATACCCTGAGCTGGCCGCAGAGCTGATGATATCAGGACACCCAATGGAGCTGATGGATGGTGATGCAGGTCATGTGCCTTTGACTTGGATCTCTAGTCTTTTAGATGAAGTCATAAAGAAACTGGGAGACAAGAGAGTTTTTGTTTTGTCTGTTTTAGGCGTACAAAGCAGCGGAAAATCAACAATGCTGAATGCCATGTTTGGGTTACAGTTTGCAGTGAGTGCTGGCAGGTGCACCAAGGGTGCTTTCATGCAGCTGGTCAAAGTGTCAGAGGAGATGAAGAAAGACTTTCAGTTTGACTATGTTCTAGTGGTGGACACTGAAGGACTGCGTGCTCTTGAGTTGGAAGGTAACACCACCCTTCACCACGACAATGAACTGGCAACATTTGTTGTTGGTCTTGGAAACATGACACTGATCAACATCTTTGGAGAGAATCCAGCTGAGATGCAAGATGTTTTGCAGATTGTTGTTCAGGCATTCATGAGGATGAAGAAAGTTAAACTTTCTCCAAGTTGTGTGTTTGTTTACCAGAATGTTACGGATATTGCAGCTGCAGAGAAAAACTTGGATGGAAAGAGACGGCTGCAAGAAAAACTGGACCAGATGGCCAAACTAGCAGCCAAAGAAGAGGTCTGTGATGCTGAGTGCTTCAGTGACGTCATTGCTTTTGATGTGCAGAAAGATGTGAAATACTTTGCCCAACTATGGGAGGGAAGTCCACCTATGGCTCCTCCAAATCCAGGTTACAGTGAGAGCATCCAAGAGCTGAAGACCATCATCCTCTCTAAAGCTTCACAGTCTGCTGGGATTACTCTCTCACAATTCAAAAGCAAAATTCATGACCTGTGGAACGCCCTGATGAACGAAAACTTTGTTTTCAGTTTCAAAAACACACTTGAAATTGCAGTGTACAGACACCTTGAGGTCCAGTATTGGAACTGGACCTGGGCCCTGAGGAGCAACATGTTGACCATTGAGAACGGGCTTCATACCAGAATTGAAAATGGAGAACTTGATGAGGTTGAGCTCAAATATCTTCATAAAGAAATTAACAAAACCTACGCAGAAATCAAAAAAGCAATGACAACATACTTTGATGATGACAGAGACAAAGAAATGTTGGTTCAGTGGCGAGGACGATTTGAAAACAAAATCAAGGAGTTTCATGATGAACAAGTGAGAGGAGTTAAAAGAAAACTGGATGAAGTCATCCAGCAGAAGAGTGCTTGTAAAAAGCTGGATGATAAGAAGACCGAGTTTGAGAACAAGCTGCTACAAAAGAGCAAAGAGCTCGCTCATCAGTTAAAGGACAAGGCAAAAGATGAAGAGCAACTTAAGAAGCACTTCAACTCTGTCTGGAGTGGCTGGGTTAGGGAACTAACTGCAGATATAAAACCTATTGAGGACATCAAATATGAAGAAGATCAGTCAACTATTCTCCAGGACCTTGGTTTTGAATGGTCTCTTATAGCTGAATCTGAAAGCAGTGGCAGATACAAAAAGATATCAGAAGTTGGTGATTACAGTCATTATGTATCTCTCACCAAGGACCGAGATCTGTGTAACACAGGCCAACTTTCCCAAGATAATGAGAGGGAGAGGGACACAAGAGGACTGAGAACACGTTCTACTGCAAACAGAATATATGAATTTGTTGTAGAAACGGCCAAAAAAGCAGAATATTACTTTAATGGATATTTTGGGTATGAAGAACAGCGATTGATCAGATCCCTCATTGACGATGTTGAAAAACAGTCGCTTGATGCAATTAAGAGCAAACCTGTCGCTACAAGAGGCTACAGTCCAAATTACTTGAGAGAAATGGCCTACAATGTGAAAAAAAAGGTGACAGAATTTGAATCAAAGAGGAAATATGCTCTAAAGAAGGAGTTTACAGTTGATCTCATACTGTATGTGTTTCACAGAGCAGAGAGTTGGCTTTCAGAGTCCCACAAGAAATTTAAAGGAAACAATTTTGTGACCACCGGGCCTGGTCAGTTATGTAGAAAGCAAGAAAATGCAATATTACAGCATTTTCAGAAGCTTCTGCAAAGGAAACTCATCTGCTGTTGTGCTTGGAGAACTGATGTGTGAAAAACTGAAGGTTTCCACTGTTGAGGCAGTCTGTAACAAGACTGCCATCGATCTCGCTGGAGAAATGATGTGCACTTTCCCAGCATTCAGTGGGAACAGGCTGAACTTGGAGAAACATTTGTTAAAGTCACTGGCTGAGAAAGAAGACTTTGATGGTTTTATCACCTACATCCGGCACCCAAGGAACCAAGCAGAGGCCTTTATAAAAGAGGAAGTACAGAATTACATCTTCACAGACAACAAAGATAAAGCACGGAATATACTCAAGAAAAATATTGAAGACATCAAAAATCTTCTGAGTCGAGCTTTATTTACTGCTACAGAGAAAGTCAAAAAACAAAGAGGAGACCCAGACATGTGGGTGAAGGTATTTTCCACTTTGTTAAAAGATCAGCTAACATTCAACACCTTCTGTTGTCAAAACTTCAGTGACATAAACAATTTTGACTTTCTAAAAGAGGAGACAGAGAAAGGCCTTTTTTCTGTCATGAAAGAAGTGAGCAGCCTCTCACTGGATAAGATGGAGGAATTCAGGATGAAGCCTGATCAAATCCTCATCGATCAGCTGTGTAACTGTTGCTGGGTAACGTGTCCATTCTGTGCAGCTGTTTGTACCAACACATTGGAAGATCACAGTCCTGATGACCACAGCGTGCCCTTTCATCGATCTGCTGCAGTCAATGGTGTTCACTTCAAAAACACAGAGATACTGATTGTTGAGTTCTTCACGACAAATGTTGCAAGTGATGGAAGTTTTTACCCTGATCAAGATTCAGAAGTGCTCATTCCCTTTAAACAGTACCGAACTGCTGGCCCACAGTTTGCTAACTGGAGAATCACCCCTGATGAGCCTAAGCTAAAATATTGGACATGGTTTGTGTGCCGATTTCAGAAGCAACTGGAAGATCACTATAGATTAAAATTCCAGGACTATGGTGAAATTCCCAGCGAGTGGAAAACACACTCCAAGGAAGAAGCTATCAAAAGTCTGGATGAAATGTTCAGTGTGTGATTGAGTCAACATAACCACAACCCTGAAAATCATGATACTTGTTTTCCAACACATCCTCATACCTAAACTACAAAATAGATCAATTAAGATTTTCAAAGACTTATTATCTTATACAATATATATCTGACTGTTCTATTTACTGTCGCACGGTGGCTGTTTTTGACATGTCCATAACACTGACTGTAAATATGGGTTGTTATTGCATTACTAATGCAAAAAACTAATGGAAGACGTATTTCTTTGTTAACCTTAATAATTTCAAAATAATTGCAACTGAAAATGTTACATGTACAATGTTGAACATGTTAAACAAGTATTGTATTCTCTGTTTGTATTTTTGCACGTTGTACATTTTTACGTTATGGAAATCGCTGTGTTAAAATGTTTATGTGCTTGTAGCTGCCAAAACATAATGAAGTATAACCTAAGACTGTGAAAATGTAATGATGTCAAAGAAGGATAAAGGCCTGGATCAGTATTAGGCATCTGTTGATAAGCATGTTTGTAACAAATAATGATATTCAAGTCTAATTTGCAACTAATTCTTGAGTTTCATGCTTCCTCCCCGTGTGTACATGGAGGCTCTTGTTTGCAAGCCATTAATAATTGCTCTTCATCTCACCCTAACTAGATACAAAAGGTTATCTTGTTTGCCACAACAGTCTTAAGTTGAACATTTCGAACAGAACTGAAGAATGCTTTATGTTTAAGTATTTGAAGTGTTGAGATGTAGTATTATTATGTTTAACCAGTGTTGGTCATCTTACTTTAAAAAAGTAATTAGTTACAGTTACAAATTACTTATCCCAAAAAGTAATTGAGTTAGTAACTCAGTTACCACATTGTAAAAGTAATTAGTTACTCATCAAAGTAACTGTGACGTTATTTTTTTATGTTCTATAACGCTATTACGTTCTATAACATTTTTAACATCAAAGATGTTTATATTAAGTTAACTGATTGAAGAATAAAAACACTATATACAGTATTTTAGAACATTTGGTATTTATCTGAACTCAATAGATTGCAGCCTGCCATATGATATGCAAGGCTAGCTCGTAATGACTCCACAGTGGACAGGGGGGGGGGCATGTTTTCAACAACATACCAACCAGCAATCAATGTGTTCAGCTCGGCCTTGGTCACCTGTTGCTGACCCGAAAAATTGAGCGGTGCTTGTTTTAACAGAGTGGCTTCGTCTCCTTCGCTGGAGCTCACGCTAGCTGCATTTGGGCTTGGGGTTATTATGGGGTTGGTTTAGCAGCAGCAACAAGTGTCCTGTTAGCATGTGTTGATGTGAGGTGCTTCATAAGATTTGAGTTACTTGAGGCAGACGTGGATAAAGTCTTTTTTCCTGGACATAGAGTGCATGTTGCATAAACATTCTTGCCTTTAATTTCAATGAGCGAGAAGTAGTGCCGGTACTTCCAGTTCGAGAACGCTACCTTTGAATTTCCCTGGCTCGTCGCCATTGTCCCTGTCTTGTGTTTAGTGGTAGGTAGTCAGAGCGTGCAGTAAGACAGCGTGAGCAGGTCATCCGCCTACCCAGCCAATCATCATCATCATCATTTGCAACGATGTCATCATCACCCCCCCTGCTTTCTCCAGGCAGCTGATGTGTGTCACGCTTCATTCAACCAAATTGTAGTAACGCGCCACTTTACATTCTTAGTAACGATAACGGCGTTGCAACGATGGGAAAAGTAATTAGATTACTCCGTTACTGAAAAAATAACTGCGTTAGTAACGCCGTTATACTTAAACTCTGTTACTCCCAACACTGTGTTTAACTCATTTCAACCAATCTGTTATTATATCCACACGTTTTGTTGTTTTTTTATTTAGAATCTTGCTGTGTCGTTACTATTCTGAATCCAAATGTGATGTAAACAATGTAAGTCACTGACAATATGTTTTACCTGTTATGTTATAATAAAAGTAACTCATATCTACTGAAAGACCAGATTTCTTAGTGTTTCTGAAATGACAGTCATTTTACACCTTCAGTGAATTTTTTTCCATAGTCAAGGTTTTTTCGATAGTATCAGGGACGCAAAGTCATTAGGGGTGAAAAATGCGACAAAGTTGTGAACCCCACAGGGGTGACAACATAGGGAAATATTCACCCTAGAATAATGTAATCTTACTGTTAAGCAACATTAACAATTATTTTGGTACTAAAGAACTTGCCTGGAAAACCATCACACATTCCTTCAGGATGGTCAGCATAAATAAGTTGAAGGTCTGTAGTCACACGTTTTTGATCACTCTCTTCCTCCGGTCTTTGCCTTGCTGTGTCATGCCTGTGAAGAAACAAAACAATACAAGCATACATGAACAATAGTTCAAACAAAATTAATTCCACAGAGGGGACAAATGTGACTTGTACCTTTTTGCTGTGTTCTGTGGACAGACAGCTCTTTCAGCAGGTCTTTTTAAAGTCCTTGCCACTTATCCTTGAAGCCAAAATACAGAACCTCGTATGCAGGAAGAAGCCTGCCACAACAAATACTGAGAGCCAGCGGTGAAATCTCTGTGGGTTTGAGGCAGGAAAGTCCACATATGTGGTACCAAACCTGACAATAAAATGACAACAGGAAATGGAAACATTTGCACCCATAAAAACAGGATGACAAGATAGCATACAGCTTCATTATTTTTGAAGCAGTAATTCACAAAATAATATAGTGTGCATTGTGCATGTTGTATTTTGAAAATGTCAACTTATACCTGGTCTAGAGGCCACTGATGGTCAGTTTTAAGATACATAAAGACCCCCTCAAGGTGGTTTGCAAGGGGCTCCAAAAACGCTTTGGCTGCATTGTGAATGTGATGACAGGGATCTCAGATTAAAAAAAGTAGTTTTTAAATAACTGAAACCTTACCTCTCAACATCAGATAATTGTTTCTTTCCTTTCTGCCGTTCTTCAATTCAAGCTCCTAAGAAAGACAATAATGCACTTTCAAGTGGGAACAAGTTACAGCAATCAGCGTAAAATGTGTAAAATGAGGATAACTGAGGCAGATGATTAATACACTGCAAACTCAGTAAAAAGACAGTCTTGTATACTGCTATCCTGTCTTATGCTCACATAGGGCTAACATCCTTCTAAAACCAAAATTACAGCCAAAAGTATTTCAGTAAATTACACATTGTCATTAAATAAAATTCATTACCAACACACATTGTGAAATGTGCAGCCTACTACTACAAAAGACTGCTTATATCAGCCACGGAACCCAGCATTTGTCTGTAATGTTACATGAGATGTCACAACCATAAAGCCATACAGCTCATGATAGCTGCACAACGTGCTTAGGTAGCTATTTAAGATAGCATTATTTAGCTGCCTAACAAATGACACTCTACACATAAAAAGCATGGCTCTACAAATGAGAATAACCCATACATGTGGCGTTTGTGCAGTTTTCTCACCTGCAAACACAGTATAAGAACAGTCCTCTGCATACAAGGGGCAGCTAACGTTATTTGGTTAAAATGTCGGCTGCACGATAGGTCTGCAATGCGTGACTGGCTAGCTAGCTAGTTGTTTACTCTGTTGTCCTCCTGCGTCTGCTCGTCGTCGCTGCCTTCGTGTCCCATGTTCATGTGTGTACTTGCTCATCTGGAGCACGTCAATTTGGGTAATATAAATTGTTCTAGTTCTAGAGTTTTATTGATAGATATGGTTTATGTAATTTGCATCCAAAATAGGTCTGGTCCACCCAAACAGCGGACTAAAAACTCAACTCACGGCAACACTTCAAAAGTAGCACAATTCCGCGGGAAGACCGCGGACCTGGCAACCCATCCTGACTGTCCATGAGTTTTACCAGCAACACACAGCATTTTAAATAATATTCTTAATAATAATCATAATCATGCCCATAAAGGATTTGTTGCGATGTGAAAATGCAGCTTAACATGCCATGATGAAATAAAGAGTTGATTACAAAAAATAACACATAACCAAAATGTATGTGCAAGGAATGCGTGACAAAGATTTAAAGTAAGATCTTTTGCTTTTGCTTGTATGAAGGAAGCAAAAACTGACTCCAATCCTTTCTTTTGCACAGAGCCATCACAGTATATCACAATGTATATAAAACCATATTTATGTTTTTACATGTAGCCTATATAGTATCTCAGAACTGTGCACCGTACCCCCATTTTTTGCACTACATCTTTTTATTACATGTTATTTTACGTACATGTTAGCACTGGAAAAGGAGTTGCTTTTAATCTCATTGTACATGTGTATAGTGACAATAAAAGGCATTCTATTCTATTCAGTCCACTTCCTGACTGTTTGTTCATTTTTTCCGGTCACAGTCAGATAATATCAAAAGAAGGCAGCAGTAAAGTCCAGTTACAAAGGGTCACCATATGTTTGATGGATTCCAATGGTTACACAAGTAATCTTAGTAAGCTATTACTATGTATGAAATTTGTTTTACAGTTTTTTACAAGTGCCAAATCTTTACATGTCATCTGATTTTTTAAACCTCTCACTCAAGGAGCAAAACTACACCAAATCTCCAAAACCATAAGCTATTTCTCAGCCTTTCACTCAGTTTTTTAAATTGCATAAAACGCTATTTTTCAAAATGCTGTACACAAATCTCTACCTAAGACACAAAAATCTAACATGAAGTGACTGGCTTTCCTTTTCAAAACACAACCAATCAAAATGCTACACTTATTCACCAGATCTCTCTCTCACACACACACACACAGTGGATGGGAGAAGAGAGATTAAAAACAATCAGAGAATTGACTTGCTGAGAAGAACTACAGAAGTACTGATTACATCTGACCCCTCACCTCTGCTGTGGACGAAGAGCAAGGGGAGAAGGAGGGAGAGACAGCGGACGACAATGAGGACAAGTTCAAGGAGGAGGAGGAGGAAGAAGAAGAAGAGGACAAGTTAGATCATGTGATCAACCACGGTTGCTTGTCAGAGTCCAGCCCAACTTGAGTCACTTTACAGTGGTATTCAATTCAAACCTGGTTTTATGTTTGTTTTCTTGCTACTGTTGGGCTACTATTACCACAGTACTAGTAAATATTTTCTGTTTCAACACTGCATTGGTGTTTACAGTGCACATTTCAACCACTCAGAGCAGATTACTTTCACTTTAGAACATTATATGGAAATGTAGATATAAGCAGACGAAGGCTTTAGATTTAAAACAGTGTGGACATGAAAACGTGTGTAAAACCTTTAACTGGATTTGCTGCTCTCTTATTACTAGGCTGATACTGTATGTATATGGTTAAGCTACAACCCTTCAAATAAAACAAGATCATTTGAATTTAAACATTTTATATTCTTGCGCACAACAGCATTTTTATATAAAGATACATTTCCAATTCACTGACGATCTACATCTGATTTATATGTCTAACAATAACCGACCAAGTCTCAAAGTCTCGTCTTTAACCAAACTGATACACGCAGTATTCTTGTGTTACAGCAGTATCGTCTCTTAGCATATCTTGAAGGAAGTCAGTTTGAAGTCCCCAGTGATTTTAATGTAGCTGATGATGTCCATGTTGTGACGGTTAGGGAACTGGACTTCCTGTCCATTAGGAAGCTCCACTTCAAACACGTCTCCACCCAGCTTCAACACAAGCTGAAATAGAAATGAGATACTTAGACGAGGCAAGGCAATTCATTTATATAGCACAATTCAGACACAAAAGCAATTCAAAGTGCTTTACATAAGCATACAAAGCTAATAAAACAGCATAAAACTGTAGATTTAAAATAATTCAAAAGCATAGAAGTGTAGGATTGAGCATCTAATGACCTAAGGAAAAACAGTGGCAAAAAGAAAAGTTTTAAGCCTTAATTTAAAAGAACAGAGGGTTTGGGGCAGATCTCAAGAGATGTGGAAGTTTATTCCAGATCTACGCTGCATATAACTGAAAGCAAGTCCTGCGTGTTTGGTTTTGACCCTGGGGACGGGGAGCCGCCTGTCTTATGATCTGATTAGAGCTCTGGGTGGCTCGTAGCAGAGCAGCATATTAGACACATACGTACATTAGCCCCAAACCATTCAGTGCTTTGTAAGTCAAGAACAATACTTTTGAAATATAAATTCATAGGAAGCCAGTGTAAAGCTCTGTGAACAGGAAGGGATGCGTTTTAATTTCTTGGTTTTAGTGAGGACTCAGGCGTTTTGAATACGCTGTAGTTGTCTGATTTTTTACAGAGACCTGTCAAGACACTGTTGAAAACAAAGGCATGAATAAGTTTATCTAAGCCTTGTTGTCCAAGTCCTTTTAGTCTAGCTATATTTTTGAGGTGGTAGTAGGCTGATTTTGTAATTCTGTTGATGTGGGTTTTGAGTCCAGAACTAAACCAAGATTCCTGAAAATGGCTTAAAGTCTTAAACATTAAGGCTTCAAGATGAGCACTGATATGTAATAATTCATTTTGGCACCACATATAATTAAAGTTTTATGATTAGATTAGACAACAATCTAATTGTTTTTAGTAGAACATCTCAAAACCTATCCAAATAAAACCCAAACTACCTCGATGACAATCCCAAACACACACACATCTCCCCTTCCTTCAGTCAGATTCCCTCACCTTGACATCTGTGCCCCTCTGCAGGGGGTTGTGTATTTCACGTTTCTCATCGTCCCAACAACCGTCAGTCTTTGAGTTGCAAACGAGAACAGCTCCATCGTCGTCATCGTCGAAACGAGGGTTAAAGTGCAGTGCCAGGTCGTCTGCACCACAGCCGAGGTCGATCTGGAATCTGAGGGGATCAGAGATCATACATTGAGGTGTTTGCAGAGTTTAAAACGCCACACAGAATCAATATTCAACATAATCACCAGGATACTACTAAAAGTAAAAAGTCACATTTTTTCCATTTTTTTTCTGGAATGCATCTGTATAAATATCACCATATTATTTTATAAAGTAAATAATCTAACTTAAAATAAATGTATGAGTTTGGTTCACTTACCTCTCAGCATCATGCATAATTTCCCCCTTCACTTTCAGCTTATCTCCAACTCCCAGGTGTATATTCTTCATTTCAAGTTGCTGAGAAACACAGATGTGCAGTTTAGGGTTGTGAACAAGTGAATTAGAAAATAAGAGATTACTGGTATTCACAAACGTGTTGATATTTTTAGTCAACAAATTGCAGGGTGCTAATCCATAATCTGTATATGTGAAATAAAACAATTAATTTACCATGCTCATTTTGGGTGTTGGTGAGCAGTCCTGGAGCTTAATGGAAGATGTAGGAAGATCTTCTGCCCTGGAAGACAAAACGTAAGTAGTGTGACTGTGAAATTTCACCTAATTTATAATGTGAAGCACAAAAGTGTCAGTGAAAGGACTTTTAACAGTTACAATGTCGGCCATTAATCATCATGACAATCAAGAAGCCTATTCAATGCAGAGGTACGGCTCCTTTTAAGCATTACTGATGAACTCAGTTTGCATAATGAGATGAATTGCCTCTTCGATCACAGAACAGATTGTGAGTAACAGCCAACAGCTGCACTAATTACTTACCGGAAGTGGCAATTTGGTATCACTGACGCTAGTTTGAAATTCTAATGTTGCAGTTCCTGACTGTGACCACCGGAGGGCGGTGAAACCATATGAGTAAAACCGGTTATATACTGTCTATGGTAATACCTCATAATTATATATTCTTGTAGGGCTTTACAGGTTTTATTTTCGTTGATAACAAATTGTACATCGACACAGATAGTCAGTATAAATATATGATGTATTTCCACTAAATAATGTGGAGTTGGAGTAACAAATGTGACCACTTCTCCCTACATCAACTTCCGTTATGTTGCCGGAAGTGACAAAAGAAAGTAAACACGGGAGCTGTCAGTGGATTCAGAAATTAAGATTTAATTGCGAGTAAACGGAGCGATTTCAAAAAGATATTGTGCTTTTCATATACAATAAGAGACTTCTGTATGGGAAACTGGTGGAAAGTCTAATAAAGGTAAATAGTTTACGGCCTGTTAACGTTTCTGGACATGCGAAATTTGCTCTTCCACCTGCCAATAGCCTAGCTACCGTTGCTAACGTTAGCAGCTAATAACCCAGCGTTAGCAAGCACATTTCTTGCTGCTTGCTTCCGTGACTACACATATTACAGTCGTTGTTTTCACCACATAGGTCGTTGTATTAAGTTTAACTGTTACACGCATTTAGAGAAATGTGACTGGCCAACATCGGGTAGTTAGCATGCATTGGAAGTTACCAGCTGTTTGTCCATCTGTTCTCTTAATACATCATGATCTGCTGCTGCTTCTTCTCACTGACCGCACAGCTCTGACATCTGTGAGATCAGGCGAGCGGAGCTGCAAAGCTCGTCATTGTCTTGCTTTATATTGAACACAATTCCATTTGATGGTTGCAGTATTTCCCACCAGAATGAGCTCACTTTAGATCACTTTTTATTGCATCCATTACCGAGAGAGCTGCTCAAAAGCTGCTTGGTGTTACTTGTCTTCATCACATCGATCTTCAGGTACAGTCGCACGATGTTTAACGTACCGTTACTGAGTTTTGTCATAATCACTCGCATGTTTTACAGGGATCAGGAGTGACACCGTCCTGCAATGTTCACAGACATGGACTATGAATTGGAGGAGGATAAACTGTAAGTCACAATTATGTTTTTTTCCTTTAAATTGTCTGTGTCATTCAATTTTATGTTTCAGTGTGTGTAACAGTATTGCCATTTTTAAATCTTCAGTTTATACATGGGGTCACATACACTGACAGATCAAACCATGAGATATGACTTCATAATTAAAACAATAGCTTATGTCAGGGCTGGCTTCCTGATATAAACTTTGCACTATTTATTCAACTGATTAATTTTTTATGAACTTGAAAATCTTTATTATATAATATTATATAAGAACTTCACATACACACAGTGCACTGTAGTGAAATTCTATTACTGCATTTAACCCATCCTAAGTATTAGGAGCAGTGGGCAGCTATACATACAGCATCTGGGAAGCAACTTGGGGTCATTGTCTTGCTCCTTGTGGTTGAGGGGCAACCACTCTACCTCCGAGCCACAGCCACCCTCAGAGCTTTATACTATAATGCTGTAATTAAAAAAAAAAAAAGATTGAATTCTCAAAATCTCAAAGTATCATGTTTTTTTCTCCACAGCGGTATACCAACAGTACCTGGTACTGTGTGTCTGAAGAAAGATGTTAGTAACCTTATTGGGATCAGCATTGGTGGTGGGGCACAGTACTGTCCTTGTCTCTACATTGTTCAGGTATGTACAGAACAATTGATTATAACCATGTTTATGAATGTATTACAGAACATTTCTGTGAAGTAAAAAATGTAAGAACATACGTGTGTGTGTGTGTGTGTGTGTGTGTGTGTGTGTGTGTGTGTGTGTGTGTGTGTGTGTGTGTGTGTGTGTGTCATCTTTACCTTTTTAAATGTGGATTCTGTTGTCTCGCAGGTCTTTGATAATACGCCAGCCGCTCTGGATGGGACACTGGCAGCAGGTGATGAGCTCACAGGCGTGAATGGGAAACCAGTGAAGGGAAAGACCAAAGTGGAGGTCGCCAAGATGATTCAAGCTGTACAGGTACACAAATACTGGGAATGGAATCACAGTCCAGAGTCATTACAGTCCTGAACAACACAAGGATATGTTCAGATGGCTTATTATTTACTTTTTCTACAATTCTGTGAATACAGTCTAGATTCTGACAAATTCCATGCAGTCTTCTCTGTTAGAGATTAAAGTATTGATGACTTAGATAGACAATTAAAAGCGGCCACCAGCCAGATGTGGGTCATTTTGTTTTATGGCTGTTTTTGCCTCATCATGCACTCGGGCAGGAAATCAGTGTTTGTTTGAATTTTCTCTTATATTCAGAAAACCTCTCAGTATGTCCTATTGGTCTGACAATTGAAAGTTGAACAAACTAAACTCCACACCACCGGTGTCTTTTAATGCATTAAAAAGAGAAATCAAGCACATATAGGCATTAATAGAAACATGCAAAAGGAATAAAACATTACTCACATTTCTGTGTCCCGCAGAGGCTGCAGATTTATCAGTAAATAGTCAGGCAGTTTACTAGTTACGGGTGCAAACCCACCGTAGGTCTGTGGAGAAGAGGGACCTTACCGGCTTGCCAAGCTGTGCTAAAGAGGTCGGGACAATAGCCTTTAGCTTTCGGCATAACGTCACCAGTGCAGAGTGGCTGTGTTGTTTTTGGCATCCATTGTTCGCACCCAGAATATTCCATGACTTCCTGTGTGATGGATTAAAGATGGGGTGCAACGCTGGATTTAAAGGATTAGATTGTGCTGCTGTTAGCCATTCAGTGCAAATGAATGTGAATTTCACCCTCAACACCATGAAGCTGGAAATGTTTTCACATTATCAACTTTACCACATTTAAAAGGATGACACATTGTATTTTGAATTGTTCATTTTGGATTTTTATTTGAAATTAAAGTAATGGAAGATATGGTTTGTTTTCTAGAGATGGTCTTCTTTTAAACATACACAGTTTATTTTCGTTGTTGAGTCATCTGTGTGTATCTCTTGATTGTGTTTTCACAGGGAGAAGCAGTAATCCACTACAACAAACTGCAGGCAGACCCCAAACAGGGGAAGTCTCTGGATATAGGTATCTCCTCCACTAGAGACACACGCATGCTCACTATTACTCTTCATCATTGTTTGTTTATATTTCTGCGTGTGGATTATTGATTGTAATGTTATACCGTGCATATTCCCCCCGTGTGTGTGTGTGTGTGTGTGTGTGTGTGTGTGTGTGTGTGTGTGTGTGTGTGTGTGTGTGTGTGTGTGTGTGTGTGTGTGTGTGTGTGTGTGTGTGTGTGTGTGTGTGTGTGTGTGTGTGTGTGTGTGTGTGTTTCAGTGCTGAAGAAAGTCAAACACCGCCTGGTGGAGAATATGAGCTCAGGCACAGCAGATGCTCTTGGACTCAGTAGAGCTATTCTATGCAACGGTGAGATGATTATAATGAACATTATGATTTTGTTAGTGAATTTATGAAGGTAGATATGAAGCTTAACTTACGTGGTTTCTTTTGACTTTCCAGATGGACTGGTCAAACGACTGGAGGAGCTGGAGAAAACAGCAGAGCTCTACAAAGGTAAATAATAATCACATAACAAAACTGGCCTTCAGTGAACCAAAGTGTTGCTGTTTAGTGTGATAAATGAGGTCCCTGTTAATCTGATGTTGCATCTGATGTCAGATACACTGTGTTAAGGTGCTTTACCTTAAAGGTGCCCTGCCACACAAAACCTTTTTTATGTGTATTTTTTTAAATCCGTTAGGTGTTTGTGTTATGTGGTGAATGTGAAAATGAACTGCTACCTCCTCTGTCAGCTCTAGCCACTGAAAAGAAATAAGCAGAGAAATCAGGCCAATTCCAAAAGCTGGTCAGTCTGACATCATGTTGCCTGAGCTCATTACTATTCATCAGCTCGCCCAGTTGAGCTGGGTAAAGGATGCTGATAGCCAGGCTCTCATTGGCTAGCTGTTAGCCAATCAGAGTCAAGCAGCTTAGCTCGTTGAATATTAATGAGAACTGGCACAAATCGAGCTGAGTCTTCCTGCAGGCTTTCTTTACCGCGCTAGAATGGCTTGAAACAAGGTAACCAAGTTCTACCAAGTCCATGGTAGAACTTCAGACATTACCACAAAGTAATGAAATACGTGTGGCAGGGCACCTTTTAAAGATTTACATGTTGCTGTTTGTTCAAACCACCGTCTCACTATTGGGTTTGCTTGTAGGGCTGATGGAGCACACGAAGAGACTGCTCAGAGCTTTCTTTGAGCTTTCTCAAACTCACAGAGGTGAGTTACTGGGATCAAAATCAGGAATTATAAACAAAGTATTGCTAAATTGTTTAGTGTTTAACGTATCTGATGGGGATTTGAAAATCTACCCCTCCAGCGTTTGGAGATGTTTTTTCAGTCATCGGCGTACGAGAGCCCCAGGCTGCCGCCAGCGAGGCTTTTGTGAAGTTTGCCGATGCTCACCGAAACATTGAGAAATACGGTATTAAGCTGCTGAAGACCATCAAACCTGTGAGTACAGATTAAAGTTTGGCTTTGAAGCATTTACTGCACTTGAGAACACTCAGGCCTCTTAAAAAGATTTTTTTTTTTAATAAAACATGAATATAAAGTAAAAAAACACACTTGTTTTTGAAGATGTCTGGAGTTCTGTTCCGTCATGTGTGGATCTCATTACGTGACTGGATGGGCTGTCTGATTTGATATCAAACCATTAACCAATCATATTTTGTCGCAGATGCTCCACGATCTGAACACGTACCTTCACAAGGCCATACCGGACACCAAGCTCACCATCCGCAAGTACCTGGATGTGAAGTTTGAATATCTGGTAAGACAGCAGCACTTTTGTTTTAATGTGACGTGCAGCCCAGTGCCATCACTTATAATCTGTTCAACAAGTTCACCATCAGTCAACACAGAAACGGCATGAAATTCTGTGTGTCTTTCAGTCGTACTGCCTGAAGGTGAAGGAAATGGACGATGAAGAATACAGCAGTATTGTGAGTTCTCATTTCCATGATGTACACGAGACCTACAGGTTTCCAACTGAAAAATGGGCTGCTTTTTTACTTCGGTCAGAGGATTCTTGCACTCATAATATTATCTGAAGCAGTGATTAATGTGCTTTTTTGGTACAGGCCATGGGAGAGCCCCTGTACCGCGTCAGCACTGGTAACTATGAGTACCGTTTGGTGCTGCGGTGTCGGCAGGAGGCTCGCGCTCGCTTTGCCAAAATGAGGAAGGACGTTCTGGAGAAGATAGAGCTGCTGGATCAGAAACATGGTGTGTTGTTGTTGTTGTTGTTGGGGTTATTTTCAGCTATTTTTTCCAGTTACTCACTCTCATCAGGTGTAAACTGACACTGGTGATACTCTGTCATCACATCTGTCTGATCAGTTTCTATCTACAAATGGAACAACGTCTTGTCACTCGCTCTCCACATGTTGTTAAATCAACCACACAGCCATGCCAGGATGTATGAGGTCACAGGTCCAAGCACACATGTTGCCGTCTGATATTTAAAACAGGATGTGAGAGGATGAAGGGCTGAGACAGTATACATGCCACACATGAAACACAAGTGAGAGAGAGAGCTTACCAAGTTGCATATTTATTCATGTTATTGTCCACTGTTAGAAATTGTAAATGTTTCAAAACTATAATGTATGTTTATTTTGCAGTGTTAGATTTACACTTTATACTTGTGATTATGAAGATAATATCATCTAATAACTTAATTTTGGCATAGATACATCTTGGACATTGTGATGGGAATTAAACAGCCATTGTTAAATCACTATCAGGATTCACTCTGCAAAAATGCACAAACAAGCACCTCAAGAATTCAGAGAAATGTAAATATATGGAGCAGAAAAACCAACAAAGCAATAAAAAAATAAACTCTGCCTATGGAGAGCCATAGCATTCACTTTCAGCTATTTGATCTCCTATAATCTGACCAGGTCAGACAACCATGCAGTAACCCTCATCTGTTTCTCTTCTTTGTTCTCTTTCTCTTCACATTCATTTAATATTTTTTTTTAGTGTGCAACTTATCTTATCCATCACTGAGTTTATTAACACAGAGACCCGACTCTTTCCCCTCCCCTCTTCATCTACAGTCCAGGACATCGTGTTCCAGCTGCAGCGCTTCGTCTCCGGCATGTCACATTACTATGACGAGTGCTACGCCGTCCTGAAGGAGGCTGATGTCTTCCCCATCGAAGTGGACCTCTCTCGCACCACGATCAACTACGGCAGCCAGTCGCTCTCCTACGCTGGAGACGAGGAGGAGGAGGAAGAGGAGAGCGGTGGCGGAGAGGAAGGAGGGAGCAGCACAGGGAGACAAGCAGAGAACGGCGCAGAGAAACTGATTGATGACGAATGAGAGTGTGTGTGTGTGTGTGTGTGTGTGTGTGTGTGTGTGTGTGTGTGTGTGTGTGTGTTTTTGTGGAGATGAAGCCCACCCCTCTAACATAACTGTTCTTCACTTTCATTTAATGTCAATGCACTCATCAAGTGGTGGATTATAGCGGTTGAAATGGATAACACTATCGCCATATAGGTGAATACTACTGAAAACTGCTGCTATAACGCTGTATGTGGGTGTATCTGTGGTGTTTTCTTCCTGATTATTTTACCACAGTAACTTTTGAATGTCAACATTTTCTTTAAAAGACTTTCTGCTTTTGATGCGTCTGCCACATGTAAGGTCATTGCTTAATGACTATGAGAGAGAGACACAACTCAGAAGGCAATTTGGTTTTATTCTGAATGCTGTGGAGGGGATTTTAATGTGCAGAGTAGGATGTATGTGCCTATGAGGTGTGCCTTCTTAGCTCTCTATTGTGCAGAATGGGTCTGGGCCGTGTGTCAATGTGCATATTGTGGATTGTTAAAGTTATACCTTGATAATTACATTTTTATTTTGTTATTTTCTTTGCTACAAACTTTTTGGACAGGGATTTATTTAGCTGAAATTATATATTTGTGGTCAATGTTAAGTGACATTTTGTCCACAGCTTAACAAACAAATGGCAAATGAACACGACTGGATATAAATAGAAAAAATGTGAAGGCGTTGTAGAAGATGACTGACACAGACATAATTCTGTTCCTACATATATAGTTTGTTACATGCAGCTGTTACATGCCTTTGTCTTCTGCTTTTTTCTTGTTCTTAACACTTTAAAAAAACATTGTTTCAATCATGGGATAGCTTGCATTTGCCAGTGTCCAGCTGTGAAAAGTTTCACGACCAAAGTCTTTTTTGAAGTTAATCTGTTTCACCTACTCATATCACATGCTTTAAGTTCAAGTTGAATCTCTTGTAATACACCTGCATTTCTCACTTTCCTTCAACAGCTTTTTTTCCATACCAGCAGTGCCCCAGACTCTGGTAGTGTTTATTTCTAGGAGGAGAAGGGTAATGGACACACACAGCTTCAAATAGCTTTACCACTGTGTGGAAATGGATTGAAAAGGGGTGTAAACACTCAGATGTTTTAACTTTTCTTGTCATTCCCATCTTATTTATTTGTTTGTCAAAGTATATTTAAAAGTTTTAATGAGACAAATTGATTCTATATTGAATAGTATCCACTTTCTGCTGCTCTTTTGTTTTCTGTCGAATTCGTTTTGCCTTCAGAGGGGATAAGATGATTTAGTGCATTTTCTTGATTTACTTGTTGGGACCACTTGGAGGCAGCATCACAACAATAAGTGCATTATTAGTTCCTGTGTGAAATTAAAAAACATTTTCTTCGTGTATTGTTTTCCTTGAATGTAATCAATCAGAAGAACCAGCTGCATGTTATTTCGTCTTGCACAGATCGGGCTATGAGTCTGATGTAGTGTTTGGCCTATTTTAAAGGGATATTGTGTTTGTTTTTTTTCAGTTAACGATGGATTAAATGAAAATGTAAGTTAAAGGTTCAGCATTGTTTTAATTATTACGCTGACGCAGTCTCCGTGAAACTTTAAAAATGAAACGGATTAACATACCATGATTGTGCGACCATAATAAAAAAAACTACCTACCGTATTTTTGTATCAGTACTTTTGCTTATATATTGATACGTTGTGACACAAACAAGCCGCGTAGCCCCAGTGGCCTAATGGATAAGGCACTGGCCTCCTAAGCCAGGGATTGTGGGTTCGAGTCCCATCTGGGGTGGTTTATTTTGTTCCCCATTGTGAGTCTGAAACCGAAAATAACGCAAAATTAGCAAGACGTATATGACATTTAGCAGTGCATCTCTGTAACCACCGAAAGGGAACATCCAGTCTGTTGTTCCTCCCTTTTCGTCCTGCAGCCAATCCGGAAACGTTCCGCTCCCTGGAACTTGACTCGGACTTTCCCCTTCGCCACCAACTGATTTCCTCTTCGCCTGAATCACTGTGAACGATTCACGTCTCTTTTCTGCAGTTCGTTTGGCTTTCGCCGTTTTTTACACAACCATGCTTTTAGTAAATAAGCTGTATGTCTTTCTTTTATTTGTTGTGGCTACGACCTTCGCCTCTCCTGACAGTAAGTGAGCCGAGTTTATGATAAGTCACGGGTGACTGTTTTAGGATCTAATGGCTAATGGGTTGTCTGTAAGCATGTATGCATTTTGTGTTCTTTTTACTCCAACTCTGAATTAACTGTTGTGATTTAAAAAGTGTGTCGAAGAGGACCGCTTGAGTGGATTCTGTTTTCTGTGCTGATATAAGATAATCCTCACTGAAACGATTCACTTCTAACTTTCATTTTCGTGTTTGTCCATAAATCAATTTAACATACGGCTAAATAGAAACAAGAAAGAAATTCAGACTTGCATTGGTGGGATATTTTTAGTGAATGGGACATTCTGGGTCTTATGACCTCTTAGTAGATGCCATCTGTCACTCAAGCTAAAAAAACACAAACAAAAATGTAATGCACAGTAATGCAAAGGTGCAACAATAGACACTACCATACAATCAGTATAGACCATGCATAAGCTTATAAAAGAAACATCAATATTAGTTGATTCATTGTTAGATTTACTGCACTTGTATTCTAGGAGTCAACTCTCCCCAACTGTATTGTTTTTCACAGCCTCAGTCTCCATAACTGTTGTGTAGCAAACCTCCATTTTGTTTTGTTTATGTCCTCTAACTGCGTGGATTTCTCAGTCATGACAGCAGCCACGGTGTACTGGGACCCCCAACACAAGATGGTCCTGCTGAAGGAGGGGGTGCTGGAGACGGATGGGGATGCATATGGGTATCTGAATGATACCCTGTCCAGTACAGGCTGGAGCATCCTAGAGATACGTGCCGGGTACGGAAAGACCCCTGAAACTGATGAGGTGACCTTCTTCCTGGCCGGCTACCTCGAGGGCTTCCTCACTGCCCAGTAAGTGTCCTGAATGTGCTCGCTCTTCCTATAAAGCTGTTCCAGTATGTTGATCAGTGGGAGTCTGATGAGAAACTCTACTCTATGAAGATGAGAAACAGATAACTGGTAACAATTAAGAAATGTTTGACATGATGCATACCAAACATTATCAAACACTTTGTTTTAAGATTATACTATATGGTTTGTTATTCTGATTGCATTCATTTAGTACTCTTCCTCCCCAGGCAGATGATGGACCACTACGCCAACATGTATCCACAGCTGATCCACAACCCAGACATTCTCACCCCCGTTCAGAATTTCATGGCGTGAGTCTGTTCTCTTTTCCTTTTAAAAAGAATTAAAACCACAGCAGCAGCAGCACCGCAGTCACAGAAAACAGTCTGAGTCACATGTTATGATCTCTCATATCCTCTTCTCAGAGTTGATCAGTTTAGCTCACATCCATCTCAGACTAGGATGTGGCCAGACATACTGTAAAAGCATTCTAACAGCTTTTGATCCAGAGCTCATTGTTTGGCTCTTTACTTTTAAGATTTTTTTTTTATTTTATTTTTTTTACAACAAATCATTATAATGAATAATCATGTCCAGGGCTTTAAAGTCACTTTTTGAATCACCAGCCAACATGGCTAGTACATTTTTTAAAGTTACCAGCCAATCATTTTTTTTCCAGGGAAAATAAAAACAGATTATAAGTGCTGCTGAATACATTTAAGCATCTATGTTTCTTTAACAATATGTGTTTGGGTTGATGGCTGGCAGATTATACAAAATATAAACATCAAAGCTGCTGTAGGTGGGATTGGGACGATCCAGGACCAACAAATCAACAACATCAACAACTTCTCAGTCCCTCCCCCTTTCTGCTAAAGCCCAAAACGGTCTCCTAAGCTCCTAAGAGAATGAATTTGTGTGCATGAGCAGTGATTGACACACACATGTGTTTTTTTTTTTTCCTAACTAACTTTACTACTTTATTTCTGCTCCTCTGGTTTGTTTCCCTTCATTCCATTTGCCCAAATGTCTTGCCAGAAAACAGACCAATCTGTTAACACTGACTTGTCGGATCGTTTCTGCAGCCGGCTGAATTAAACTGAGGCTTCGCTTCATTCATCACCGGCCAAATTAGCTCATAACTTTACAATGTTATACCAGACAAAGTACATTTTTTTACCCACATTTGGCGGGTTGGCCGGTGTCAGTTTAAAGCCCTGATCATGTCGCTCTTGTAGGAAGCAGGATCAATGGACCAGAGAGCAGGTGAAAATGAACAAGAGCTCTGATCCTCTGTGGAAACATGCAGGCTTTATCGTGGCTCAGATGGACGGACTGCAAGCCGGAGTCGCAGACTGGGCCAAGAAACAAGGGAAAAAGGTATAAAGGCCACATATAACATAAACATGATCTTATTGTGTTTTAACTCTTGTTTAAACAGGCTCTTTTTCATGCACAGAAGCCCCGTGGGATGTATTTTCTCTACAATGCAAAAACAAATACACAAATAAAAATACAGAATAAAATGCAACTGTTCAAATTCAGGTTTCAAGTGTACACCGTAGAAGAAAATTAACTACCTAATAGTTTTAGTCGCATATTATCCTAATATTCTCTTATATTCTCTTATATAACCTTTTCTTGCACAATACATTTATGTTAAGATAAAACATAGATGGGCCCTCATTAAGAAAATCCTTATAAAATGTACAAATTTGAATCTTATCTTTACAAAGGGAACTAGAAGGTCATAACATCTGTCTGGTACATGGCTTTAAATACTGCTCTGCCCAGTTCTTATTTAAAATGAGGAACCTCCAATTCAAACCAAACTTGTGATCATAGATCACTCTGACATTGTATGCCTTATTTATGGCTTGTAGATCTAAAGCACATCCATTTCTTCCAAAAGGTTAGTTTATGATCCACAAGACAACACTTATGGTGCCAATATAACTACAGCATATTATTATCAATGAAACTTCCATTATTACAGACTCTCAATTGTATATTGTTCTATACCAAACGTGCCATAGTTTTATTTGCTTTTAGCACCAGTTAAAGTTCAACAATAGCTTGGATTGTGAAAATTATATAAAAAGTCTCCTAATAGCTCATGATTTCAGTGATTTTGTAATAGAGCTTTATTTTTGGATTGAATGACTGTCTTCCTATTAAATCAACACTACTATTCACCATTCATTTTTATTTGCCGACCAACAGCTGTTTATCTGGTGTCCTTCCCATAGCCGCTGTCCCTGTTTGCCATCCAGTTCCTGAACGCAGTGGGAGACCTGCTGGATCTGATCCCAGCCTTGGTCCCCCCCTCCAACCCTCCACTCAGAAACTTCAAACTCCCAGGGATGGGACACTGCTCTGCTCTCATCAAGGTCAGAGGCCAGTAAAGCGTATACATACTCTACATAATGCACACAGCAACATGAGGGGTGTTCCCCACGTGTGCGGTCATGTAAGGCTTGTATCAAGTGGACGCGCCGACAGTTTGGTCGTCATTACTTAGAATTCCTCATGGGAGTGACAGAAACTACGCACTATAGCTTTAATCCAGTTTGTGTGGTTGCTGCTGCAATCGCTGCAGCCCGTTTGGTTATCAGAATCAGAATTTATTGGTCAGGTTTGCATCAACAAACAAGGAATTTGACTCCGGTTAAACTTTGCTCTCAAAGTACAACACTCACTTAACATATAAAGACTAAAAACAGAAAGGACAGTAAGAAATATAAAAAAAATACTGTTAAGTATACAGTGTAACAATACAATATAATTTACAAATTTACAAAATATATACAATAACAGTTGAAGAGAGGGAAGGAATAGTGCAATATCAGTATAGTCTGAGATTTGAGATTTAAATATAAATATAGTGCAAGGCAGTTCAGTGCAATGGTAATATATTAATAACAATATTGTCATTGTAGGATTGAAATAGACATGAGGGAGATGAGCAGAACAGTGATGATTGACTTTGTTCAGTGTAACGGTGGGGGCTATTTCTGAGTGTTCAACAGAGTGACTGCTTGGGAAAAGAAACTGTCTCTGTGTCGGCTGGTTTTGGTGAACAGTGCCCTGTATCGCCTACCAGAGGGAAGGAGGTTGAACAGTTGGTGACCAGGATGTGAGGGGTCTGCAGAGAGTTTTGCTGCTCTTTTCCTGACCCTGGACCGGTACAGGTCCTGGATGGAGGGCAGGTCAGCTCCAATGATCCTCTCTGCAGCCGTAATTGTCCTATGCATGTTTGCGTTTCATGTCTGGCAACCCCGGTGTCAAAATGGGCGGTTGACAACAACAAACCAAGGCCAAAACATACAGACATTGTGTCCTGGAATGGAAATTTCAAAGGAGAAAAATATTGGCTTTAGCATTGTTGTCAGAGAAGATAGTATTTCAACTTAGAATGTTTCCTCAATATCTGATGGCATATTGTGGTCATTTTTTGATTAAATACAGTAAATATATTACATATCTGCCACTGGGGACTGTACTGTCTTCTTTTCTGTTCACCTCATACACCACAGACTTCCAGTACAACTCAGAGTCATGTCACTTACAGAAGTTTTCTGATGATTCTGCAGTTGTTGGGTGTATAAGGGATGGACAGGAGGGGGGAGTACAGGGCACTGGTGGGCAACCTTTGAGGAGTGGACTGGTAAGAATCACCTGCTGCTGAATGTGGATAAGACCAGAGAGGGAACGCCTGCGCAGCCTCTTTGCATTATGGGTGGAGATATGGTTGAGGAGTACAGATACCTGGGTGTTAACATTGACTGGAAAATCAACAGCACTGCTGTTTACAAGAAGGGGATGAGCAGGCTCTATTTCCCGAGGAAGCTGAGATCTCTCTCAGTCTGTTGTCGCCAGCGCTCTGTTCTCCTCTGTCGCGACAAAAACAGACTGAACAAACTGATCAGGAAGTATGTCCGTTATTGGCTAACATGCAAACATCTAATCTAATCTAATATTGGACCTTTAAGGATGACGCCCTGCCCCTTTACCTCTGACCTGAAATGAGGTCATTGCATGAAGTGTGGTGCTGAAGTGCCGAAGTGCTGTGCTCAGGCACACCGTATTGACTGTTGAGTCTGACCCATTTCTCTGTTTTCTGTCCTCCCCGTCAGATGCTGCCCGGCTTTGAGAACCTCTTGTTTGCCCACTCCAGCTGGTACACGTACGCTGCCACAATGCGGATCTACAAACACTGGGATTTCCACATCACTGAGCCCCACACCGCCACTGGGAAACTGTCCTTCAGCAGCTACCCTGGTGTGTAGGCCCCAGATATTCTCCACAGCAAGAATTCTTCAAGGATAACAAGGACGGCACACAGTAAAATTGTATTCCACAAAAACAAAGATTTACCACAGTCAGGATTTTTCAAAATGGCAAGAGCCCATGATGTCATAGTTGTTGTTATACACTTTCTATCATAATTATTGCCACCTTCCCTCCGTGCTTTCGATTAAACACACCGCTTTCACATATATTCATATTCCACATGATTTTCTGCTTGTCCATGCAAAGGTTTGACACTTGCAGGTTTGAGAATCTTCGTTTATCTCTACTAATCTCACACACACGCACACACACTTCTTTCTGATATGTTCAATCAATCAATAAATCGACGTTTGGAAAGTGGCTTGTTTGCGAAGATTGTCTGAAATGGTCTCCGCTTATCTCTCTCTTCAGGTTTCCTGGTCTCTCTGGATGACTTCTACCTCTTGGGCAGTGGTCTGATGATGACCCAGACCACCAACAATGTCTTCAACTCCTCCCTTTTTGACGCAGTCACTCCCAACAGCCTGCTGTCGTGGCAGAGGGTCAGGCTGGCTCACAGTCTGGCACATACCGGAGAAGAGTGGGCCAAAACCTTCTCCATGCACAACTCTGGTGAGCGATTCTATATTTCTATAGCACTAAGCATTGTAACAAACTATTTTTTAAAGAGAGCAGTAACACAAATCAATGATAGTTATTAAAGACCATTTTATTTAGAATAAAATCAAGCTTAATGAAATGGATGTGTACATACTCTACTGCCAACCTTTTTGCTTTTACTTTCCAGGCAGCCATTAAAATACATTTATTTTAGCACACAATTACAGTAAGATCAACTTGCATAGACCTGATACTTAGAGAGTTTACACATCAAAGTCTGTTTACAAGTATCAGGGTAAAAAAAAAAACTTGTATAAATCCTTTTGTGTCTTCAGAGCAAGCTGTGTGAAATCTGATAAATTGGCTCATGTGATGTCACATGAGTCAGCATCAGTTGGGGCTGAAGACTCACCAGCCCACCACACCTCTGCAGCCAGCAACATTAGCCGCTGCTAGCATGCGTGGAATAAAAAAAGGGCGATATCTCTGGCTCTGCTTGTGTAGGTACCTACAACAACCAGTACATGGTGTTGGACAGGAGCAAAGTGAAACTGGGCCACAGCGTTGACGACGGCGCTCTGACGGTGGTGGAGCAGATCCCCGGGCTGGTGGAGTACTCTGACCAGACACAAGCTCTGCGCAGAGGTATGTTTGGTTTCTACAGTATTTGTTTAATTTGGACGTTTGTAGAGTTTATTTATTCCCGCTGCCTCTGATAACCACAGGTTACTGGCCGTCCTACAACATTCCCTTCCACCAGAAGATCTACACGCTCAGTGGTTACGGAGACATGTGGAAGGAGTATGGAGAGGACTTCTCCTACGATCTCTGTCCCAGAGCCAAGATCTTCCGCCGTGACCAGGCTGATGTCAAGGACCTAGACTCCTTGAAGTACATCATGAGATTTAATGGTGTGTGGCTCTGTCTCATGTAACGGAAAAAACGCCATTTGAGTGACATTTTCATAGGTGAAGGCCAAGGGGCCCCTGAGCCTGTGCCCTGTAGGCCCATTCAATTTTTAATAAAGATCTACTTATTAGCCCAGAGGAGGACTTGTAAATCTGCCAGTGGCCACATGTTTAATGTTATCGTTGTTGTTTGTTTCTTTTCAGACTACAAGAAGGATCCATACTCCAAGGGTGACCCCTGCAAGACCATCTGCTGCCGTGGCGACCTGAGGGCAGTGAACCCAACACCAGGAGGTTGCTATGACACTAAGGTAGTGCCCTGTTACCACGTTGATCTTGCATTACCGTAATAGTAGTCTGTATCCACGATGTTCCACTTCCAGGATTGTTCATTTGCCGCCGGAAAATCCGCCGGATTTCACTTTTTTCGACCGGATGTCCGTTACCTTCCTCTTCCTTTGTGTTGGAATTTTAAACTCTGGTGGATTTCAGGGTAAATCCAGACAGCTAGCTAGACTGTCTGTCCAATCTGAGTTTTCTGTTGCACGACTAAAACAACTTTTGAACGTACACACGTTCCACCAAAACAAGTTCCTTCCTGAGGCTATTTTGCAGAGGCACCGTGGCTCTGTCCGATGCTTAGCGCCACTCAAGAAGATTGTGATTGGTTTAAAGAAATACCAATAAACCAGAGCAGGTTTTTCTCCCATCCCGGAATGCTGTGTGGACTAGCCAGACCCTCCTCCGCAGCGCTGTGGAGGAAGGTCTGGCAAAGCGAGACTACCGTAATAAAGGTCATGTAGGTTTTGTGAAATCTGATGCCTTTCAGCTGATTTTCTCTGGTTCCCGTGTTGTTCTTCGTCCAGGTGACAGATTTCGACATGGCTGGGGACTTCCGTGCGGAGGCAGTGAACGGGCCAACGACGCAGGACGGACTCCCACCGTTCATCTGGGATAAATTCAGCAGCATCAGCCACCAGGGTCTGCCAGAGTACTACAACTTCACCTTCGTCAGGATGCAGCCTCTGCTCTTCATGCCATGAGGTGTGTGTGTGTGTGTGTGTGTGTGTGTGTGTGTGTGTGTGTGTGTGTGTGTGTGTGTGTGTGTGTGTGTGTGTGTGTGTGTGTGTGTGTGTGTGTGTGAGACAGAGAGAGAGTCTGTCTTTCAGAGAAATGAATAACGAAGGAACAACCCCAATGTTTCTGTTTGTGGTTCACACACATCTATTTACACACTGATGATTTTTATTTTATTTATTGCTGTCCTTTAAGTTTAGAATTGCGTCCGAGCAACAAATGCTTTCTTTTTAAGAGTTTACATTCTGAATAAGTACCTCCTTCCACCTGATAAAATGCAACATGTCAAACTGCCAATCAGATTTTGAATCCATATTTGAATGTGTATATGTCTCATGTCGATTATTTTACTTTGGAATACAATACAGTTGTCTTTTTTTACACCTGCAGCCATGTGTGCCTTGAACACTGAGAGTAACCTAATGATTTCATAAAATGTAGAATCAATGCACTAAATCAGTGGTAATGCCGTCTTGAATACTTTTTTTTTTTTTTTTAAATGCTTAAACTTCTTCATGCTTGCAAACACTATCATTTCAGTGGTAAATGAACCAATCAGTGCAATGTTATACTCAGGGCTGTTGATCTTTTCTAGTGCTGTGATTTATGTGAATCAAAATCTCACGTTTGCATTTTTGTCTAAGCTTGTGTTTCTTTTGTAATATGTGTAACACTGCACATCTGCATCATGCCAACATTTGAAATTAAAGTTCTACAGTTCTGTCTTGAATCTTGTCCTGTTAAAGAGTGACTCTTGGTTTATAAATGTCACCGGTACTAGCTGCTGTGTGTTCCGGGTTGGGAGAGATTCAAGTATCTGCACTGACCTGCTTGTTGTGCATTGAAGCTAAATTGTAACCTGACACGCCACACATGGGTTTGGTACACAGAAGAAAACTGGATTTTCAAGTTATCCTTCAATTCTCTAACCTGACTCCGCCAGATGGATTGCGAAAACTGGAGCTCGCGAGATCAGGATGGTCTCACGAGGCTTGCGATTCTCAGGATCTTGTGATATCATGAGAATCCAGCTACCGTGCGAGGTAAGCATTATTATTCCCACTTTAAAAACGGCAACCCTTACTGAAGAGTTCTGTTGAAAGCTCGCTGCTGTCAATAACAAGAAGTTTTATAATGAGCTGTTGTGGAGCTGTCAGTCAAATGAACTTAATGAACAGTCATGATGGTAATCTATAAAATAACAACCAGTAATCAGTAATTATGATCACCAATTAACCCGGTGGACAAACGGTAAAATGATCATACATTAACAGTCATAGAGCCAGAATGGTCAGAACCTCTTTGTTTTTTAAACATAAATGCAACTCTCTCTCTCTCTCTCTCTCTCTCTACCCCTACCCCTACCCCTACCCCCGGGGACACATGTAGTGATTCACTCTTTCCTATGAAATACAGGAAGTGAAACGTCTGTTAGGCTCTCTGCATTTATTTCATATATCCTGCCGTCACTACCCTCCTCTGTGTCTCACTGTTCTCTTGTTTTCTGCCACATTTTTTGTTTTTTTCAGTTTGTGTCATAAACACAAGTTTAGCGGAGGGTAACACAGCAGCAGGTCTCCACATTGCTGCAGCCATGGGCAAAGGAGACTGTCCTGCTGGCAGTAAGTGGGACAACCTCATCAATACATGTTATAAGAGCCATACCGAAACCATACCCGAACCTAAACCTGAACCTGAACCTAAACCACCAACAGGTGAGTTTCTCTAAACCTTTTTTTTTCGTCTAAAGAATACTTAGATATATAGATTTTGTTAATCTACTGCTAGTCTTGGTTTAGCACCCAGTTGACTTGGCATCTCTTGGCCACTTTGTGATGTTGACTTGATTTCCTTTTGGCCATCTACAACTATAGAGATGTGTTGTTTTCAAACTGACTTGCATGTACATATTTTCTCTTCTGTAGCAAAGCATTCATGTGATTGCACATGTGTACAATACAGCTGCTAAATCTATTTAGCATTATTTATGTATCTGTTTAAGGGGGAAGCATAGAGCTCCCACATTAAGACAAATACCTCAGTTGATCTCAAATAATAATAAATCAAAATAAAAAAAATTTAAATTGTCAACTGACTCAGATTTGACCGACTTGGACATGACTCCTTTAGGAACTAAACTTTTGACCAATGCTAATAAATCCCAGTTTGTACACCCATCAAATATAATAACTTGGGTTTTTACAGCTGTTGAGAATGTAAACTATTTTTCTGTTGAGGTTGTTAATCAATCTGTTGCCCTCAGAGCCGCCGCCGAGAACCACGGCCCCCGCTGCCCAGGCCAGCTCACTGATGCTGCTGAGCCCGGTTCTGTGTGTCGTTGTGGTGCTGGTCATTGTGGGGTCCATCTTGGCTCTGGTTCTCTGGTTAAAAATATACAAACGACAGACCAGGCACAGCCACACCTCGGGTAAGGACAACTGGCATCAATGATTCATATGATTTATTCATTCTTTATGAATTATTCTTCACAGAAAGGCCAACATATCCCAGGATCCTCAGAAGCTGAACCGGGTGTTTCTTTAGCATTTCTTTAGTCTTCACTTTTCTGGAGAGTTTGAGTGTCACATAAAATGCTGTTTTAATGGCTTCAGAGTGACAATTTTGATAAAACACAGAAAAGTTACAAATGTCCCTGCATTAGTACACATTTCAAAATATTGCCACCAAGAATTTGCTATCTGGGACTTTCGTTTGAAAATATCAGTGTCGGCATTGACATTTTAACCCTAAAAAATGAGTTATTCCCCTAATAGAAGCAGCTGCTGAAATAGAAAACATTTCTGATAGTATAATAGTATAATGGATCAGGTAAAGGAGTGTATCATTTCAGCCTCAAAGATAATAATCTCAGAGATAATAATTGATCGTTCATGTCTTAGAATTAAATCTTCCTTGAGTGACGTATTTTAAATGTCAGGGCAACATGTCGTTTTTCATGTCTTCATAGTAGCGGCCATTTCTTTTACTGTAAGCCGGAGATCTAACATGCAGAGAGCGGAGGAAATGGGGTTGCAGGCGGGCAGGTGATGAAGTGTGACGTTCATCACAGTAGAAACTCCACAGTTTCTGTTCTCTTCTTCTCAGGCGTCCCATGGGTCAGCCCCGCTCTCTTACCAGCTATTCTGGTTTCAACACACATCCTTTGGTTAGGCAGGACAAATTAGGTCTCACACAACCTTGAAAACACATAAACTGACAAAAAGACATGCAGAGAAGCACTAACAGCAGGATAGCTTTCACTCTGTTATCAAATGGCTTTACAGTGTGTAGGAGTGTGGCCTAGTGGACAGAGAGACATCATCTGGTATCCATGAAGCCAGAACTTTGAAAGCTGCTGATATCTGTGTGTGTATGTTACTTTGTGAAACGTGTTGATTAAAACTCTGGAATTTAAATAACCCTGACAGTCATATGCGATAACTATGCTAACATGACCATCATTTTAATCATCTGGAATGCAGCTCCTCTGCAGTCTTAACCCAGTTATATAGAAAAACAAAAACTAGATTAACTTTATCAATAGCATGCCTTTGTCCTCATTGAGTAAATTGTCTGTCAATAGACCTTTATCCACAGGACAACCAGGAATGTAAAAAACTAGAGAAGCAGAGTGGAGCTATTCAGCTTTGCGCACTCAGATGTTGTGAAACCTCGTTTCACACGTGATGTGATGCAGGAGTCTGTGTTTAAAAGTTGTTTTTACCCTTGTCGACTAAATATGGGAATATAGTGTTTTATAGATGTATGAATTTAATATGTAGCCTATATTCCTGTCCTGAGGCAACAGGATGTCTTTTTGACCATCACACTCTCCTCAATTTATAGCTGCCTTTAAATTAAGAAAACTACAATAAATAGGAGCATCTGCGTGAATATCTTAAGACTTAATCGATGGTCTAATTTTGTTACCGCAAGGCAACGTTGTGCAGTGGTTTAATATGCTGTAAAATGACCTTAGTTGCTTGATTTTTCCTTTTTTATTCAATTCAAT
Source organism: Gymnocephalus cernua (assembly GCA_023631565.1). NCBI lineage: Eukaryota > Metazoa > Chordata > Actinopteri > Perciformes > Percidae > Gymnocephalus > Gymnocephalus cernua. The sequence goes on from CM042441.1 coordinate 5,974,335, forward strand.
TTACTGTGCTGGCTTGAGTTTAACAAAGACAATATAATTGTCAAATGTTCTCCACTGTTCCTGTTTTTTGGGTGGAATGGGCAATTCTTTGATTTATACAATATCAGAAGACCCCAATAATGATTGGGGTCTTCTGATATTAGAGAGTAGATATGTCCGTATACTGGATGTGTGTGGTTGCATGGCATTTGATGGTCATTTTCTGTATTATGGAACCATAATGCTTCCCTTTCTCTCCTGTCCACCGTGTATTTAATGATTTTCTTGACTAAAAATAGTGAGCTGTGACGAGTCTTCCACACGTGTTCAAGGAGATCATATTACACAATATACACAACATATTTATAATATATTTATATGTAAATCAATCCGGATATTCAGTGACACACTCATGTTTTTGTTGTTTGTGTTGCAGAGGACGCAGAACAGTGTCAGAGGCCTCTTCAGAAAGCAGAGCCACCTGCCAAATTCCACCCACCGCCTCCAGAGAGAAACGGTCAGGCAGAGATGTTGCAGAGAGCAGCATGGGCCCCTTCTCCCTGTCCTCACCAGCACCTCGGGGCCCAAACAGGCTCAAAGTGGGAGGAGGGCTTCACCGCTTGCAGTGACCTTGCAAAGCATGCTGGGACAGAATGGGGCGGAGGGCAAATGAGGGAACACAGGATCCCACTTCCTGCCACAGAGCTGGGTGGCACCGCGTTGGTTACAACAAAAACTGTGTAGGGTGTGTGTAGGGTGTGTGTGTGTGTGTGTGTGTGTGTGTGTGTGTGTGTGTGTGTGTGTGTGTGTGTGTGTGTGTGTGTGTGTGTGTGTGTGTGTGTGTGTGTGTGTGTGTGTGTGTGTGTGTCCTTTCTTCACTGCATGGACTCTGTGGACTGTGTGGTGAGTTTTCCCCCCATTGTTAAATCCAATTTTTTGGATAGATTTCTTTTCTACTCTGTTTTTATGGTTTAAAAAACTATTTGTTTTTACTGCTGTTTGATGTCACTGCACCCCTTGAAGAAATACAAGTGTCATGGTGTAGGTTGTTGTCCAATAATACCATGTAAGACTGTTTATGATATTGTGTACTTCATTCCAAAAAAAAACTGCTCTGAATCTTATGCCATATTTTAATAAAACACAAAACCAAAATCATCACTGCAATATTTCTTATCTTAAGAAAACAAGGTAGCAGTGTTGTGCTGTGAAAGAGAAATATTTCCACATCTCCGCTATATTTTAACAAGTAATCTACTGTTGGATATAGTTTCACAGTCTTTGCAGCAGAAAAGGCTATTTACATGGTAAATATTGGGTCAAACTTTCTCAATCAATGAGATTCCTGGAGGCAACATAAAAGGAGAAGTGTTCATTCAATATCATTTTTTGGATTCCTTCTGGAGAGAACTGACCATGTGGTTTTTTAATGGATCGTAAAGCAGGGCTCTTACTAAAATCCATGTAGTTGTGACAATGTGTGAGTTTTCATTGCCTTATGTTGCAAATTACAAAAGGCAAACATTTTAAAAGAAAAAACCACCCAAAACAGTTCCAGGAACAAATTATTGCCATTATTTGTGTAGAGATGTAAGACTTTGGCGCCACCAAGTGGTAGTATCACTGTTTGCTACTCTTCAGGCCAGTTTTGCCATCGGTTCCTCTCTTATTTACATGAATAACAGATGTAACAAATGTAATGAGTACAACACGGCTACAGTGATGTTATCTAAAAAATGGTGCAAGCCCCACACAATACAAGAGGAGGGGGCTTATTTATATAGCACTTCTTCCATCACAACAAAACTCAACAAACATCTTCAGTGATATATAATAAGTATCTGAGGGTGATCAGACAGGTACACAGACTACGACGCACTGCTGCGACGTCTACCATTATGGTCAGTATTGTATGGAAAGTTTATCTCATCACAGGTAGGTACTGGGGTCGTCAGTGACAGCCAGGTGGAAGTACTCTGGCGGGCTGTCCCCCTGCAGACTGCTGTTGGTCTCCCTCCGGCGGACTTTGGTGGACAGGGTCTTCCTCTTTTTGAAGCTATCGCTCCCATCTTCACGGTTCTTCAGACTGGACACGATCATCTCCGCCAGGTCCTGCTGTAGCCGCTGGAAGTTCTCCCTTAGACAGTAACGTAAGGGGTTATTTTACATTATGGATGCAAATGTGGGAAGTAAATCTATCTGAGGCTGGATTTTACTCACGCTGTTGGTGGTGTTGGCAGGTTGTATTTACCGCCAGTCACTCCTGTTAACCAGTATGTCATCTCTTTGCCTTTACCCTGTTGGTCACACACACACACACACACACACACACACACACACACACACACACACACACACACACACACACACACACACACACACACACACACACACACACAGGAAATCAGAGCAGTTACTACTGTCTGTATGGTTTACATGTGATGTTAATGACTACAAAAAAAGCCAAGCCAAACCCAGCTAACCTTCAGGTAGGTCTCTCCTCTTTTTCCATACTCAAACTTGCAGTCTGTCCTCTGCAGGATGTTGATGGTGGACTGGCTGACATGAATTCTCAGAGCTGGAACACGACATGAGAATGAATCATGAATCATGAATCAGCTTTCTTAGCACCTAAACCGTGTGTGTGTGTATGTGTGTGTGTGTGTGTGTGTGTGTGTGTGTGTGTGTGTTGTCTCTTACGCAGGCCCGTGGACTCCATGCGTGATGCAGTGTTGACTGTATCTCCGAAAAGACAGTAGCGAGGCATCTTGTTCCCCACCACTCCTGCTGCACACGGTCCTACACACAAATACACACAAACTAGCATTCATTTTTTTATTTTTCATCCAGTTAGTTTGTTAAAAAATTAATTGAAATAATTTAACTCTCCCATATATGTATCTGTGGCTCCTTCACTTTTTATTTTCTCAGTTCTCACATGATTATGTATTTTAAAAGTTCTTATCCGTATCTGTATCTTTTTCAAAAAATGTAGGGGAAAGAAAGAGGATTACATTAAATGGGACAAAATCTTGACTTTCTGTTACCTGAATGCACACCGATACGGATCCACAGAGGAATGCCAGGCAGGTGTAGCAACTCAAACGTCCCGACAAAGGCCAGCATGTCAAGAGCCATGTGGGCGATGTCCACTGCATGCCGGTCGCCGTTGCGTTTTGGCAAACCTGATGCAACCATGTACGCATCACCTATTGTCTCAACCTGAGAGATAGAAAATAGATTAGTCATTTGTAGTTTAAATCCATGCCTGCCCATACTTATACAAAATATGTAGTGAAGATGTTTTTAATAAAAGGTATTACGTTTTTTTTTGGGATGCTTCACACATATCTTTAACACAGCAGCACAGAAGACCTATACAATCACCACACTTTCAAAATCAGTATCACCAGTTCAGTATTTATCCAAAGCTCTCCTCTTAGTTATGGCGTTGAATAATGGTCAGAAAAGTGTTCTTGCAGAACATTATGATGTCACAGTGAATTTGACTTTTGACCTATTTATAAAATATCATCAATTTATCATTTTACCCTATTAGACATTTGTGTGAAACGTCACAATTAGCGCAACAACTCTTGAGTTATGGCCAGAAATGGGTCATGAGAGGTCACAGTGACCTTTGACCTTTGACAACCAAAATAGTGAAGACATTTGTGCCGAATTTGAAGAGATTTCCTCCAGGCGTTCCTGAGATATCACGTTCACGAGAATGGGACAGACGTACCGGTATGTACGGACGGACAACCCGAAAACATGATGCCAGCCGGAGGCATACATTTTTTTATTGTATTTAGTAAACATGACAAAAGTAACTAAATAATGAGTCATACAGTATATACCAATATACCTAACTCAACTGCTCAAAGGCTTAAGATTAGTGTTTCCTGTTAAGCCCAAACCTAAGTTCTATCTCACAAGACGAGGCGTTAGAAAACCACGCAGATAAACAGCAGTAACATCCTGTCTGAGACCCTCTGAGCTGAACGTTCATACTGACTTGTAAACGGTAGAATATAAAGGAGTCATACTGAAGTACCTTGTAGACATCATGGTGGTCAAGGATGCTGTCAAAGTTCTTGTAGATGTCGTTGAGCATGTCGACCACCTCCATGGGGGTGCTGTAGTGGCAGAGGGTGGTGAATCCCACAATGTCGCTGAAATAGATGGTCACCTCCTCAAACAGCTCTGGTTCCACTCTGCCCGTCTCCTTCAGTGACTTCACCACCGGGCTGAGGACACACAGGGAGAGTGGAAAATACTCATGTTAATTGATGCCTTCTACTCAAATAAAAAATTGCTGTCGGTTTGTTTTTCGCTACATGTCCATGCAAATCCATGGACATGTAGCAAATGCAACGGCCAGAAACATGTTTTTGCAGAGCATTATGATGTCACTATGAAGTTGACCTTTAACCTTTTGGATATACAATTTTACAGTAATATGTAATACAAAAATATATCAGTGCAGCTTTAAACATCTTTTCCATCACTCTCTGTAATATGTTGCGTATAAACCTACCCAGGAAGTAGCATAAAGTTGAGGCGATCAGCTCTGTCCCTCTCAGCTTTGTACAAAGAGGTTCTCTCCTCCACCAGATGCTCCAGAGTCCTGGAGTACATCTGCAGGCGACGGATCAGGTTGTCCATGTAAGTCTCACTGGCTTGGTTATGCAGGTTACTGTGTCAAAGTGAAAAATATGTCATATTAAAATCACTGTTTCTGTCATTCTATCATAAATGAATCATCAAGTACGAGAATAGGCGATAGATAGCAGGAATGAGCTAATGCAATAAACAGGATTGCATACACTGTTTTTTCATAGTTTTGGCGCCTAAGGTCCAATTAATAGAAAGGTTAGTCTGTTTAGTCAAGTGCATTTAATTTATATTGCCAAAAATCACAAAATATTATGCTTTTTCCAATTTGGTGTGGAAGAACTTGAATGGCCTGTATTACATGTATAGGTCTAATGTTCTGGTGTCCACTTATATTTGGCCATGAAGTGTGAAGTGAAAGAATTGAAAGTGAATGTGTGGCGTTGACGTACCTGAAAATCTTACCCAAAGATAACTCTATTCTCTTAAAATCTGGCCTTCGCTCTGGGTCTTCATCCCAGCAGTTTTTTATCAGCATGAACAGCTGTATACACACAAAGAAGCAAACATACACACACATGGGCAAAGAGAAAGAAAAAAAGATTTAACTTGATGTGTCCAAGCAGCTTTACTTTGTAAACAGTCATTCTCTACAATGTTTAACGGCCCTCTTACCTCGACCTCCCTCTCCGATGCACCGTCAAAGTTAAGGTCAGGTCTGAAGAAGCTCATCTCACTGGGATACTGCACTCTGTAGATCTTCTCTGAAGGATTAAATGGCATTATAATATAATCAATGCGAGCAGGACTTAGAGCTGAAGATGATGATCACTGAGTCTGTGGTCGCTGTGTGGTCAAATATGTTCCGCATCAACATCCCAACAATCTCAACAAACCTGTCTTGTTTACAGTCACAATTTATGTAATAGTGTACCAAATTATCCAGGCCTACCTGCAGGATCAGAGCAGCACTGTGTGTGGAATGGGGTCCACCTCATAACAATCTCATGAGCAATGATGGCATAGCTGTAGACATCGCCTTTTTGAGACACCCCACCTTTACGAAGATGCTCTGGGGCCGTCCACAAGTCTGAGAGGAGAGGAGAGGAGAGGAGAGGAGAGGAGAGGAGAGGAGAGGAGAGGAGAGGAGAGGAGAGGAGAGGAGAGGAGAGGAGAGGAGAGGAGAGGAGAGGAGAGGAGAGGAGAGGAGAGGAGAGGAGCTGAGCTGAGTCTATTTTCAGATTTTATATATATATTTCTTTTAATGGACCTCACTGAAAAACTCATTCTCACCTCTGCCTGGGCTCAGGATGGTGTGACAGCCAAAGTCAGTGATCTTGACCACCATGCGGTTGTCGACCACACAGTTGGTGGACTTGAGGCGACCGTGGACCTCGATGTTACTGGAGTGGAGGTATGACATGCCCTGTAGAAGATATAAATCAGCAGGACAGCAGTGACCTGGTTGTATCACCCTACTCTCCTTGAAATGCAGTGCAAGTGAGGTAAAAATACATTGAACAAAACAACTGATTATTACCTTTAAAACAAATCATGACCATGTCCATAAGGACCACATTTAAATAAATTTTGCAGATGGAAAATAAATCAATGAATGACAATTGTTTCAATGATTTACTTTCCTTCTGTGGAATTCATATTGCTTTCCCATTTGGTTAAGTATCGGAATATGTGACCCACAAAAACTTTGGTAACACAAGCAAACAATACCTTTGCTATGTCATACATGACTGATATCTTAAACTCCATGTCCATGAAGGTTTCATCTGGGTAGGAGATCCTGTCGTTCAGAATGTACTGGGTGAAAAACAAAAGTTCATATTGTATCACTTTTACTACTCTGTTCTGTACTCAGTTATAATGCAACTGCACAACAATTACTTCACAAGCGAGGGCGTGTGTGTGTGTGTGTGTGTGTGTGATTACGCACACAAATATATATGAGAGCAGTAAACATCATCGGACATTATAAAAGGAGGCCACTGAGCTCTGTCGTGAACTATGTGTGTGTAACATGAAGTAAAGTCAGATCGTACCACACTGCAATACAGTTGAATGCAGTGCAGCACAATTGACAATGGAGGTTAAAAAAAGCTTTAAAATGCATTTAAAAGGCAATAAAAGCATATGTTAAAGCAAATACCGATGAAGATAAGAGCAAGAAGATTAAAAAAATTAAGACTAATGACAAAATAACCGTTACTATGACAAAAAGCAAGGTCTCTATAGATGCATTTCAGTCAGCCAGGATGTAAAATACAAGACAAAATAAATATATAACTAGTAGAGATCACTTAGTCCTTATATCTTAACTAAATATTGTTATTTAAATAAAATACATAAATTGCATAAGACTATATCTTGAGATACATGTTGCAAGTATTTCATTCAAGTAACCTAGTAGTTCTGATGAAATAGCAAAAGTTCTTAAAGGTCCTCTCTCACGATGTTGATCAATTTCGTGGCTCCGCAGGAAAGAATGTATCACATTATTCCAGCAGGATCTGACTTATGCATGCAGGGATATGCCAAAAAAAAAGTGTGAGTGATGGTCTGCTCTTACCCTGAGGGAGCCCCTCTGACAGAGCTCAAACACCCCAAACACTCCGTACTCAAACTTCACCGTGCCGTAGAACTTGGTCAGGTTGTAGTAATCTATGCGCAGCAGCTGAAACATGAAGAGGAGGCGAGGATGAAGCAACAGGAAGGGGTCGGGAGGGACAGGGAGGTCGGACAGTATATCTCAAATCTCATACAGACATTTATGTGGAGCTGAAAGAGGAGAGAAAGGCAGAGGTAGGGCCAAAGAATTGGCATAACGCAGTGGTGTCTTACAGTGTTAAGCTCAATCCTCTGGTCCTCGGTGAAGTCTCCGTCCGTGTGCCTCAGCTCTTTCAAGATTACAGGCTGAAGAATACAAATAAATAAGATACACTTGCTGAGTGAAAATACAAGATCATGTCTTTCTTTTCCTTTTTGTCATAACTATATTGCTAAATCGATTTGTAGAAGTTGGACTGTTGGTACCTTCTTGTCATAGCGGCCTCGGTGATTGAAGAAGGTGCTGTCCTTCCTCTTATCTTCATCAATCTGTTAGACACACACACACACACACACACACACACACACACACACACACACACACACACACATACAGTACACACACACACTAATCTGACTTAATGTCCCTATCTGTGATCTCATCAAATTTCAAGAACACAATACTCTTTAGCAGCTGCAACAGCGATGCTGGTAATGTTTTCTCCTTGCTCGATAACTGTGAAAAATGCAGCCACAAAACTTTACAGGTGTGTAGTTGAGATAAAAAATGAAGGCCAAAATCAAAGATGGGTGTGGTCCGATCAAGGGCGCTGTAAGTAGGGGATAGTAAGTAGGGAAGGGGGCATTGACCCCCCCAACTTTACGCCCCTGGCCTGATTAGGCATTGCGGCTGGTTTGATCCCATCCCAAGATGGTGTCTAGTTTTTACAAGATTTAATTTCCTTGCCTTCAGGTGAGCATAACACTAAGTTTGTGTACCTCCAAAAAACCAGGCTACAGACAGCAGCTTAGTGTATTTCTAAACATTGGAATTACATAATTATATATATGGATAATTATTATGAACAGGGTCAAACATGATCATCGCTCATCATAGAAAAGGTTGCCGACCCCTGTATCTAAAAGGCAGGAAACAGCTGATTGATGAGGCTGTTTACCTTCAGAGAGACTTCCTTCTCATCCAGCGGACCAATCAGATGAGGGTTGATGTGAGACCACCTCTTCTGCAAAAGACGCTGTTTCCTGTTCTGCCTAACATTAATCACACACACACACACACACACACACACACACACACACACACACACACACACACACACACACACACACACACACACACACACATGCACACACACAGAGTAAATGAGCACAGGGGATATTTGTGGGGTAGGCATTATGACCTAATGTAAACATGGAGGAAATCACTAATTCTTCCTGTGTTTTCTGAGCTGCAGATAAAACTGTCTGTTGTGAAAAAAACACCTTTGTTACTGACAATTTACACTCTTGTCATAACTGTTGTATCTTCCTGTTCTCCGAATGTAGTTGATGCTAAAATTCCACATGTACGTGTGATACATCTGTGATACATGTATGTTGTTTACCTGTAGAAAATGAGAGCGATGGCTGTCACCACGACAACACTGACACTCAGAACGATCACAATCACATCCTGCAAATTTAAGACTGGAAGCACATAAACACACACCCACACACACAAACAAACAAACAGCGGCATTAACAAAAAAAGCTTTTACATCCGTACCGAGAATAAAGACAATGAAATCACACTATATTTCTAATTTGTAATATTACCATTTGGATTCTTTGGCACGTCAGGAGGCAGATGACCATTCCAGAGCAGGGCGGGGTTTGTGTCTGTCTTTATGGTTTTATTTTGTGATGTGTCAAACACTAACAGGGTTTTGTACTGGAGAGAAAAAAAGAGACAAAGTATAAAAACAAACGTATTCTTGGACTGTGTGAACTGCTGAATTGACAGTAGTCTCACCTCGCCAGTGACAGTTGATGTGTAAATCATAGAGAAGTTAACATCTCTGTCACCATACTCATCAAGCACATATTGTCCCGCCATACCTACTTGAAGAAAACACACACACACACACACACACACACACACACACACACACACACACACACACACACACACACACACACACACAGATAGCATTGTTAATTTCTCAGCTGCAATTTTTTTATTGCAGAATGCATCCAAAAATCTGCAAACATATTGAATAGTTTTTATGTCTTTGCTTTGGATTTGAAAATTATTAAAAAGCTCAAATTTATAAACATTATTTAATCAGAAAAATTACAAAATTACAAATAGACCTGCAAATAACGAGTTTCTGCATACTCAATTATCAAAAACAGTTGCCAGTCCAATCAGATATCAAACTGACTTTAACTACAAGCATCACAAAACTTTCATAGTATTGCAATTGCAATCCGGGAGAATTTTGGACACCAGAGATTGAAGACTTTTAAAAAAAGCAAACCCTGGAGAACAAACAATATGCTATCCAGGATACTGTGAAAAGGACCCAGTCAATTTGGTTGTCTCTTGCATTATTAAGTTTGCTTTTCATCTAATCTCACATTGCCAAACCTGCGACTCTCATGAAGGCAAATTTCAGGAGTTGAGGCATCGTCGTACTTAGTTAAAGAAGACTTTTAAATAATGTCATGACTGCAATAGGTAACAATAAAACTAACCATAAAACAAAGCAGTTTATTACATTTCTTTTGGGTTGTAATTCTGCCTCCCATTGTGTCGCTAACTTTGAGTTGTCACTCATCATACGCACCGTAAAAGGAGATGTTTCCAAAAGGAGTGGCACTCAGAGGCACATTACGAGATCCCGTGTTTTTGAGCATTTTCTCTCTGAGCACTTTGCCCAACAGCAGAGCCCCATCATGATACCCAGCTATGTAGTCATTTATCTTAAATAGAAAGATAGACAAAGAAATGTCAAAGATTTATGAAAGAACCCGTTTCCCTTCACAATCTTGTTAAAGTTGCTGCTCACCGTGTTGTTTACTGATGATGCCATGGTGTAGTTCCTCTGTGGCAGAGTGATCACCAGTACATCTTCCATACCCTTACTGGATGTTTTGTTGACATGATACTCAGGGCTGGAGGAAGGTGAAGGGTGCCACTGTGAACAGTGTTACTTCTATACATTCAAAATGTCACATCTCTAGAGGTTTTAGTGCATAATATTCTGATTCTGAACAGAAAAATACTTTGCACATCTATTACATGAGACTGTGTAAACAGCGTATGGGCAAAATGGTCTTACTTGTAAATATCGAGGAGAATGAACATGATGTCCTCATCAATCGGGCCCACCTTCTCCTTTATTGTAACAATGTCGTCAATGCCCCCACATAAGATGAAAACTGAAATAAATAAATCAGTTTCACTTAAACAGGAATGGAAATGTTTGAGCTGTATGTACATTTAACACAACTGCTTTAAAGCACTGGTTATAGTATTTCAATATTACTATCTAGGCCTAGAAAGCACCGCCGACTATCCTTGTAACAATTTGGCCACAATACATTAGGTTTTGACCCAGTATTGTTCCTTTTCCACTCCATGCATGCTAATGTTGTGACTGTTAACATAAGCTTTGATGAAGGAATGACAGCTCAGGAAGAAATGGTTAATGGATTGAGATGCATTAAGGGGTGACCGTGCTTTTGCTGTTGCGGCCCATAGACTGTGAAACAGTCCCAATCAGATCTGCCCCCTCCATTGACTCTTTTAAGTTCAGGCTGAAAACACACTTTTAATCATGAGTGTTTCTATCCTCCTGGTGTGTCTGATTTCTGTTTTGGTATGCATATGCCTATGAGCTGTTTATTTGTGCCTATAAGCTGCAATGCATTGTAGTTTATTTTGTTTATTGTGATTTTAGCTACCTCCGTCTGTACAGGACTTTGGTCAACTTGGTTGTTATTAAATGTGCTTTATAAAGACATTATGTAAGTCAAACAAACAAAAGACGCACTGTTGCTGTTTCTTTGTTTAGCTCCTTTTAGAAGTTTCCTCTCTAGATCATCTTCCCCACGCAGCATCTCTCTCTCCGTGTTTTTGGCAAAGTTGGCAGAGGGTGCTTCCAATGCATTAATGTACCTGTGGCAAAAGCAAGGTGATACAACAAAAAAGTGACACTTGCTGTAGCGCTGAATGAAGCTCAATCAGGTGAATTGCAGCCTGTGTTGGCTCACCAGAAGCAGTCCTCAGTTGCGTTAAGGGTCTTCTTGTAGACATAAACATGCTTCCAAGGAGCTTCCTTAAATGGCAAGATTTCCATCATAAAGTTGAATAATAAGTCTGAGATCTTGCGTGCCGGAGGCAGAATTCGGGTCAGTTTGGGCTTATAGTCACATGAGAGGCCGAAGCTCCCAGCAGAGATGATGGGAATGCTCAGGGTTAGGCCGATTTCCTCACTGAGGCAAATAACGGGGTGAAAAGTTTAAAGTCAGTCAGCTGTTTGGCGATGTATAATTAAAGAGAAACAGAGTCATACTCACTCCACTAACTGGAAGGTGGCATAAGTGCAGGAAGGCCCCAGCATAACGCATCCAACATCACCATTATTCTGCAGAAAGATACAGTACAGTTATTCTGTCATCAAAGAAGTGGTGTAAGTATGTCACTTACTGTGTGAAACCACAGCACCACCACTGCCAAGGGTCAGACACTAAAAAACTTAAACTGGAAAAGAAAACTAGAAGCTCAACATACAGCATCCTGTGGCTGACCCTATTTAGGGTGCTATTGATGGAGATATTTGCATCTCTTCTCTCTACTACTAAAATGGCAAACCCTCATGGTGAGGTTGTTGGTGCAAACTGGTGAGTCTGCACAGAAGCGGTTGGTCGTTGACTGTGAAGCGCTGACAGCAAACACTTGAATTTTAATGATAATTGCCATTTTCCTACTTGAAAGCCTTTGTAACCGTCCTGGAACAGCTTGACAAAATTACTCATTTAAAATTTTACATTTAAGTGAGACATGACATCTAGGGATGATAAACTTTTAAACCTCAAAATGGGAAGTTGCATAAAACATCAGCACAACACAGAAAAGTGCAATCCCTTGCATCTTGCAGTAGCAAGTAGTATTTCTTTTGTTGAGAAATGACAAAGGAGAGATAAGACAGAAACACTTAAATCTAAATACTCTTTAGGCATCTCATCTTTTGACCACACTCACATGCAGCATCTTGAGTATTGCCACTCCCTCACAGGTGCTGCTCCCACAGCCCTGTCGGTTGTACATGGTGGTGTCAAACCCACTGTAGTTAGCTGTCAACTTAAAGTCTAAACCTTGGGTCATAGAAAGAAAATAAGAGTTATTAGTATTAAAAATGCATTTAACTCTTTAGGCTATTAAGATTAGATTAGACTGACTGGTGTTAATTTAGCATTTGATTTAAAGAATTAAAAAATGCAGAATATTACAGAGTTTCATTTGGTAACAAGATGACTAGCCTCTGACAAAATGATGGCAGTAAGAGTAGAGCTCATCATGGGTTATGACTGTAAATAATAACTCATATTAACTACTTATTCCCATCACATGCATGTTTGGTTGACAAGTAACACTTTCATTTCCAAAAATGGATTGAGTGGTTTATGTACCCATTAATCAACAGTGGTGGTTAACCTGCAACATGGCCTTTAAAGCATTTGAGAAAAAAGCAATTTGCTAGTGTCTCCCAACTAAAGGTCAGGATCCCTCAAGCCCTCTCATTCCCATTGGCCCGTTGTTGGCATGGTGATGTGTTGAGCGCATCTCATTGGCTTTCTTCATTGCCTTAGGTGAGATAGTCACACCTCTGACACACACCGGTCACAGATCAAAGAATATCATGTGAGGGTCAATTCTATTAAATGGCATTTCTTTTTGTTCTAATCAAGTCTGTGACAGCAGGGAGTGTCTCCCAAAAGGCTGGGACAGAAGTTACCTTTCCTGTGGGGACAATGAGCTTCCTCTTGTATGTTAATTGACAGACATAATCATAATCATTCAATCAGACATAAACCTAATCATTCTTTAGAAGCTTGGGATGAGGTGAGGCTGTCAACTGTTGATTAAACTTAATCAGTATTGATACAATAATTTTTGCCCAGCTGCAGTGTGCACTGAATGCATCTGAACCAAAAGTACATTGTTTTTAAAACATAAGTATTGTTTTAACTTTTTAAAACACAACACATTCAATGTCAGGTCTTTTTTTTAAATTATTTTTTACTTCTTTGATCAAAATGTCCTGCCGGTTGGTGTTTGATTAGCATCTATTCATGCTGTGGTACCAGTAACGTTACTTGAAGCAGCCAAAAAGGAAGTTTCAGCAATAACATCTCACATTTTAACTTCACACAGGGCTGTTCTGGCTGGCAAATAGACTAGCTTGCCGTTTGCAAATTAGTTTATCAGCTAACACTACAACAACAACTAACAACGCCAGATTTATGAAGCGTAGCTAAATTATAGCATAGATGGTATATAGGATCTTGGTTATAAGCTAGCTGGCTCGCTAACCTTAGCTTCATTTTTCGCTAACGATATTGCTAGCAAAATACAATCTGAGTAGATGGCTAGCTTTGTTAACAGTTACTTGGCTAGCTTGCTAAAATAATGCAGTTCACTTAAAGCTACAGTGCGTAGTTTCTGCCACCCCCATGAGGAATTCTAAATAATGACAACAAAACTGTTGGCACGTCCACATGATACCACATGAAGCCACAATCTTCTGAACATAGCCATACTGAGAAATGCACAGAGAGTTGTGTGGAGCTGATAGTCTTAATTAGCTTTGTAGCAACTTATTTGGCAACGGCTTGAATGTAACAGACGTTCATTAATATGAAAAAGTTACGCACTAAAGCTTTAACGGTCACCGTTGTCAATGATGATTTTCTGAAAATTCCACATAGTAGCCTACCTTTAAACTCTCACGAATTAAATAAATAAGTGTTTTCCTTTAGAGGTTTGCTGAAATGTTCAATGTAATCCTCTTCAGGGTAACCCTGACTATGACCATGTTCAACTTGAAGTTATTTTTTTGTTTTGGAGAAACTTAAATGGAAAGTTAGCTCAATTTACATTCTAACACTCATATTTGAACTGTCATAAAAACAATTGTTTATGGACTTTTCAATGGGGTACTTTTCAGAATGACATTGACTCTGACTGTGTCAAATTTAAAGTAATTTTACCTTCCCACTTAAAGTAATTGAAAAGTTGGCAATCCAGCCGCAGCCATGTTGGAGGTGCCGAGAAAGAAGGACAATTACACCGAATAGTGCAGTACACAAAAATGTTGGTGCAGTTAAAAAAACCTTTGGGGAATGTTATTTAAAAGTTAAATGCACCAGTGCATGTACACAGAAAAAAGTATGTTGAACCCCGCAACCCCAATGTCTCTGTCTAGCCCCCATAGTCAAAATATTGTCATTAAAGTGTTGATTAAATGAAAATTAATGAATGAATGATAACTTTATCAGCTATTTATCTGTAAAAAGCTGTATCCAGCAGTCTAAAATAACCCCTGAATCCAAAAGAGATCCCATCCTCTATATGAACAAGTAAAGAAGAAAAAATAAATCTTGATTTTAAATTAAGTATTAATTATCGTCCATTCTTTTATTATTTACACAACAGTGGTGAGGTAAAACCTTATTCTTACTCATCAGCAGAGAAACTAGTTCAGACATTCATACCCGGCCATCTTGACTTTGTAGTTCTCTGTTTTATGGTTTCCTAGGAGCTGCTAACTTGACTGCCAACTATTTAAATCTGATATCCTGTTATCACTTGCCTCATACAAATTACATTGCCTCCTTCTAGTTCTAGTTTGTTAGTTTTTACTTTTAAATTATCTTTTTTTAAGTTAAACCATTTGTTATTTTTTATTGGCTACTCTAAATCAGTTTGCAGATTGTATCGCATTATTATTATTATTATTATTATTATTATTATTATTATTATTATTATTATTATTATTATTATTATTATTATTATTATTATTATGTGTAATGTCCATTCAGCCTCATTTAGTTCATACCATGATTCATGTTCTCCTGCCAGTCCTCTTCTATGGCTTGTTCCACAGCCGCCTGCACAAACGGTCGACTCCACGCATAATTGTTGTCCTCCAGCACCACAACATTCATGGTGTATTTACGGCTCAAACAGTCTTCCAGCATCTGGTTGGCGACCACCGCCATTATCAACACTCCCAGGTAAGGTAAACTGTGTGAGTTGTACATCTTGTTCCTTGAGATTTTCCTGTTTCCCTCAGAATTCGGTGTCTTTTCCACCGTTTCTACATGTCAAAAGAATATATAACCCTGTTCAGATAAACAGAAGGTCTGAAGGCAGGTTTTTACATTCTTCCGCCTGAACAGATCCTCTCCGTGACGGCACAAGTCCAAAAACAGAAGTGATCAAGGCTCTTCAGTGACTAAGCAGAAGTCTCACTGTCTCTTGATACGCTGTCCAGCATCCAGATAAGAAAAGAAAATAATCTAGAAATCTGGCACCCAACCACTTTCAGTAAATACAAAAGAAAAGGTGTTCGTCAAGTGAAAGCCTGAGATCAATAATCCTCCACCCTAGTACGGACTAGTCTACCTATCCTCCATACGTTAATGAACAACAGTCAAGTGACAGTCAGTGCACCAGTCAGAAGGAGGGTAGGGCAGGTGAGACTCTCACACTCCATTTAGACGGACTCAGTTGGAAACTTATTGAGATCATAATTCATCCTGTTTGTAAACATAAAGTTTAGGCTTGCCTACACATTACATCTCCTGTCATTATAACATCAAAGATTATTCCTAAATCTCCATTTCGACAGTGATCAGTCTGTCCTTAACAACCTGAAATAAGACCAAATCACCAGTATATTTGCCTGCTGTTCATTGGACAAGAGCACATTGGTTGTAGTCATAACTTGTAGACTGGCAACAAAAAAACATGTATTTAGAGAGTGGAAACAGTTCAACTAGTATTTTGACACAATCTGGTGCGTTATGAAGACTGTTTCAAAGCAGAGGCGGCGGAAAGCTTGCATAGTGAGAGGGGCAAAGGTCACAGAAGGCCATAAAAGTGAAGGCTTGTGTGGAGCTGATAAATATTGTCTGCTATAAAAGCAGGGTGGATTAAGCCTATAAAAGTCTTGGCCCAACTGCTCATAAACCAGTGTCACCTCATTTTAAGAGAAGCAACTTTAATCCTTACAATACAACACTGAACCAAGAATAAAAGCAAGTGTAAAAACAAGACTGTTCATTTACATTCGTTTGTATACAAGAGAGCCACTAAAGCTGCAGTTAAATGCATTGAAATAGTTCTGATATCTTCACAATTTCACCTGCTGGTGAAAATACATAAATAAAGTTAAAACAGTCTGTACTTCATAACCAAGACTCAAACACATCACTTGTTTCACATTACTGTATCTATACATGCTAGTAATGTCATTACAACCTGATAAAGTCGGCATTCTGATTACCACAAAGATCACACACAGTTTATCATAGCAGCATTAAGGTCATAATTAAAGTGATAAGAGTCTGATTAACAGATCACTTAAATGATAAGGTGATCTTCTATGTTTTTCTTATTCAACATTGAAAAGACCAAAACCAATAATGAATGTATCCTATTGTCAGTGTAGCCAAAGCCTGAAATAGTGTATTCCACTGCGCTGTCGAGCTTATTGTCATCCAAGCACTATTAAAAACTAATAAATGAGTCACACCATTGCACTGGGTGAGATGTTCATTACAAAGTGATGAGAGAGAGGTCGCCACCTAACAAGAAATGCAATTATGGGTAGTTATGAGCTGCTTGCATAACGGTCATATATTTCATATTTAGAGTTTTGACACTCAACCTATTCTGTCGTTAAGGTATGAGAACAGTTGGACATACAGTCAGTCGGTCCACCACTTTGGTCCAGACTGAAATATCTCAACAACTACTCTATAGATTGCCATGACATTATGCACATACATTCATGGTCCCCAGAGGGTACGACCCTATGCCCTAAGCTGTAGCATTACCAGCACGTCAAAGTTTTCACTTATCCTGAGAAATATCTCATAACCTACTTGATGGATTGCCACAATATTTATGGTTCTCAATATTTATGGTTCCCAGAAGATGAATCCTACTGATCACTTCTGCCGCCACTAGCAGGTCCAAGTTTTTTTTACTTACCCTAAGATGTATCTTAACATCCACAAAATGGGTTGGCACACAAGTTTGTACAGACATTCATGGTTTTTAGTGATGAATAACTAACTTTGGTGATCCCGTGACTTTTCCTCTGGCAACACCAAGAGGTTGACATTTGTGGTTTTAAGTGTCTCGACATGTCTATTGGATGGATTGCCATGAATTGAACACATCTTCTACAAACACACAGTAGTCCTATTGCCAGTCCTAAATCTTGTTGGTGTCCTCTTTTATCATTACATGATTGAAAGTTTCTCACACTGGTTTATGCTCTTTGCTTCTATGCTGATAAGAAGAGTTTCAAGAATTATAGGTGTTTTCCCACCGGAGGGACTTTTGCAGTTCTTAGAACTAAAACGTTCCTAGAACACTTTTTTCGTCGTGTTCCCACTGGACAAATTTGGGGATTTTTTAGTTCCTCTGGCCGTATTTCGGGACTTTTTTAGCTCCTACTTCAGAGCAGGGTCTTTTCCCTTTTCCCTTTTCCTAGGTCTACTTGATTGGTTGAAATTATAAGTCACGCCCACTGCCAACCCAGATCTTGCAGTGCGCCGTCTGTACTTGCAGACAGCAACAGCGGGACATTTTTAGCAATTTTCACCATCTTATTCGTCATTAAAGTCACTTCTGACAACGTTTTAGGCGAGAAATGAACTGTTTAGATTTCAAATATAGTCAGTCTTCCGAAAATCGTTGCTGAATTGACAATTTGCTTCAAAGTTTTCGGAGTTGAGAAGCTCCATAAAGTGAAGGGATTGCCAGCTGGTGGCGGCCTGTCATCCTGGGACGCCCCGCTGTAAACGACCGGACTCTCAGACCGTGGTCTCGTAAGACGCTTTTATTCCGCCGTTGTTTGCTTACATATCACAACACATGTCCATCATAAGATTAACAGGAACGTGTGGTTAACTGTCTTTTTGCCGTTAAACTCCACAAGCGCCTGGTCCGCCGTGCACGCACACACACACGGCCGCAGAGAGAGAGAGAGAGAGAGAGAGAGAGAGAGAGAGAGAGAAAGAGAGAGAGATACCTGTTTCTCTTCGGGAGACTTGTTTAAATTATGACATAGATTTAGACATTAGTTTTATTTATATAGTATTTCTCTTCTGATTTTAATTAAGACTGTTGCTGTGCTTGCATCACTCCCTTACCCCTCCTACCAGTCCCTGTGGCCACTTGGCCGGTGGGAATGCAAATGGAAAAAAAACATTGTTTTTGTTTATTGTCTGTGTTTCTCTGTTATGTACTCCAGCCTAGTCTTTAAACGATGTTATAAAGACCGTTGCGGTGCTTGCGTCACTCCCTTACCCCTCCTACCAGTCCCTGTGGCCACTTGGCCGGTGGGAATGCAAATGGAAAAAAAGATTTTGGGGGAGAGTAGTTCTTAGAACTTCTTAGAAATGTACTTTTCCCCTAAAAAGTACAAGTACTATCCAGTGGGAAAACGCCTATTCATTCAGATAAAAGCTATATTTGTGTAAGTGAATTTAAATAAGTTTTTTATAGGATGTCACACATGGAAGATCACAAGCTTGTTACATTATCACGCTGTGTGATTCTACCACACAAAACAAACAACATTTATATACATTTGGACTCATGTTTAACATTTCCAATGAAAACTTCTGTTTTTCCAGTTCAGTGCATCATTACTAAGCTTCCTGTCCGGCCACTACCTTACAGGGTCGTAAACGTCCTAAACAAACACACATATATGACGTCATAATAGCACAGTTGGGGCACACAACCATTAAGTCCCATTACGGTTTCATGTGAAGAGGTTTTCTGTCCAAACACACCCTGGCATTTTATCAGGCAGAGGAAATGGTAACATGTTAAAGAGGAACAAGACTCTTTGTTTTATTGTCTCATTGTGGCTGTTTAATATCAACATGAATGCTGTTAACAGTGTCTGTTAATGTGAAATACGTCCAACTGAGCACTTTCCTCTCTGCATAAAGGTAGATAAGAGAGGTGTTTTAATGATTTAATGGAGGCCTTTAACTTAACTGAACTCAGGGAGCAACTAAACAGGCAGGTAAGCATGTAGGCCACACACACAAACACATGTACACACTTAAACATATAAGAAAGAAGAGGATTGAGGTACGAAAAATGCATTTGTTAGGCATAACGCTTAAATTATCCTTTAAAGAATATCTGGTCTGATGTTTATTTGTTTATTGCTTGATTACTGAGTGTCTCACCTCCTCAACCCCAATACAAATTCAGATAACTGTAATTCAAAGATCAGAAAGTTTCCACAGAATCAAATTCCGCCAGGCTGAAACACAGAGATATCTAAAATGATGCATGTGACATAATGGCTTTTTAATTTGAGTGCATCACTCAATGCACACTTGATACATCTGGAAGAAGCAGATACAGAATATGCATGCCATATTTTGGAACTGCTATAAACTGGGGGAAAGAATCATCTTTAAAATTATTCTGAGGGCTTAACTTTTTCTTTTTTCAGTGTCTGTACTGATAAAGTTTGAAATTTCCAATTGTTACACTTACGGGCTTTCAGTATGTTGATGATGTTTATATTTACAGTCAATGAATACATTAGGAAATAACAGGTTTGTTGTTCGAACTACTGTGGTATCTTGACCGTGGAACATTCCACGCGGACACATTTCTCCAAAAATGTCTTACTGGTCATTCAATTTTGAAATGTAAACATGTAGAGGCTCATTCCCAGGGAAAGATGCAAACTGATGAAAATGGACACTGATGTGTATTACAGTAATCTGCATCCAAAAATACTCCCCAGAAAGCACATTTTTTATTCTTGTTTGAGTAACTTTTGCTAAAAAGTACAGTGCCCAGCTGTTTTAGGAAATTAATGAGCCTTTTCTAAAAATGAAATGAAATGTTTATTAACTGTATTTTAGAGATTGACATCTTCAGTAGGAACAAAAGAGCCTGGGGCAAAGGGACAGGTTTGAAAAGTGAAGAATTGAGAGACAGATCAGCACATGTTTTAAACAGCCAGCCTTATCCACATGAATAAATGTTAAAGCTGTCAGACCCCATCTGATGGGATTGGAAGAAACGTGGGGACTTAGGTCAAAATGAGATAAAGAGGCTTGTTCATTATTTCCAAAGCTAATGATTAGTCTGTTTATGATCAGTCAATAATTGCCCTCTGCTGACTATTTATACATGCTTGTCATGCTTCTATGAAGTTTACTGTTTTGTCTGTCTTGTTTTTATTTTTCTTAGTTTTAATGCTTAAATTGTTTTAATATTTTGTATTTAATGTATTTGTTTTTATTGGTATGCGGCAGCAGCGTGTAATGGTGACCACATGAATTTCCTACCTGTGGATAATAAAGTTTACCTTGACCTTGACCTTGACCTTGACCTTGCTGCCTCCTTTGGCATACAATTTGACCATATTGATTTGGTTTTGTTTATACGTACAATGCCAGGGAGGACATCACATACAACTACAAAAACGTTGTGGATAACACAATTATTTTAGACATTATTATGATGAAATGCAAATATGCAGGAGTACAGGTTACATAAGGAAACCCAGACACAATAAATACCTTTTGTCAATCCGAATCAAACTCTTTACTCTGTGGCACTTTGGGATTGATTTTAACAATGAAAAGTACTCTACATATAAATGTATTATTATTATTATTATTATTATTATTATTATTATTATTATTATTATTATTATTATTATAAACTTCCCAATAATAAATTCTAAGAATATTAAATACAAATTGTACCTATGGTAAGTTCCATATAATTTCCTATAATCCATAATTTGACGTTCTTTTTAAAAACTATGGTGATTTCAGAATCAGAATACGGTATTGTTTTAGTTTTCATATAAATCCAAAATAAGGATGCATTTTTAGCCATAATTCTACTAACTTATTCTGAGGCGTTTTTCCAGTTGTTGTTTTTTTGCTTCAACATTCAGGCAATTTTTTTTGACACACGAGAAGTTTCTTGTGTGTCATACACGTATAACGCAAAGGGCCCAGGGTCTATTTGCTGTAGAGTGCCCCGCCCTCCTCCGGCAAATACGACCAGTTCTTCACTTATAGGTCAACAAAGTTTGACTGCCGCTGGACTTCATGGTGAGAAATGTCAGTATTTAACTGGGAGCTCTGGTTGTTCTGGTTTCTGTACCATCCCTGTCTTTCGCCAGTTCTGCCCTCTTGTGGATGTATTGGCTCAATGGAGATGAGACGCTGCACTTGTGCCTTTTTGGACATTTTAGAAATCTGATTTTGGATCTCCAGACTTCTACTTGTAATTTGCTTTACATTGTTGTATTTCTTTTGCATCCTGGTTGTCCTGATCTGTTTATTACATTGTTTTTTTCCTTTGAGAACCGTTTTAGTGTCTTTCTATGTTCATGCTCATGATGGTGTTGATTATCTCTGTGTTGTTGTTTTTTGTCTTTGTAACTCGATGTCATTGTGAATGAGACATGCTCCTCAATGATCTCTCAAGTATAAATAAAGGTTGAATGAATGAATGAATAAATGAATAAGAATAATGTCCCTATTAATACTATATATATATATATATATATATAGTACTTATTATTTTAGGTGCTATTGAAGGCATTAAGACCACAAGGTTGGTTTTGGTTTTCTAGATTAAAGTAATTAATGCCAAACCAATGAAACCAAAAGCACTGTATCAGTTGAAGACTATCCTACATACACCAGAAATACAACTTTAAGAGTTCTGTCTGTAAGCTGCAAGCCTGTGACCGTAGTAAAGTAAGCGTGGGTAGAAGACTGTAATCCAGGCCAGAGGAGGGATCATGTGATGTGATCCTGAAGAGGTCTTAACTGACTGTTAAATACCCTTTCGAAATAAAACCATAAAAACTCATTTGAGCTTTGATGATGTGTAACTACCATTTGTTGCATAGCACAGCATTTTCTTTGAAAAGTAACAACATGCCGTAAGTAATTTGAACAATCAGTCATAAAACCGTAGATAACATTTATCTTTCTCAGAATTTCTAAAATTCTCAAACATAGGTGAGACAGCCTGCCACACAGGATCTCGTTAGTGAAGCAACAGAACGATATGAAATACATTTCACAAATTACACAATCTCTGTAAGATAAGATAAACCTTTATTGATCCCTATGAGGGAAATTGGTTGTTACAGCAGCACAAAGACAGCAATAGTACAGATAAATAAGATAAGAATAGATTGAATAATAAGAGCTATATAAAAAAGCTTAACTAAGATAAGAATAGAATTTTAAAAAAATGTATACAAGAACATATGGAGACAAAAATTGCAAGGTAAAGTGACTTTGAGAAAGTGGTATTTCTAAAGCCTCTTTCACACATAGTTGGTGGTAAATTATTGGGATGACCTTTCAGGAATCGCTAGTAAACGTTACTATTCACACATGCAGCCACATGCAGGAA